>JAQQZZ010117445.1:0-14835 GCA_030265115.1 Mopalia vespertina | reverse complement strand
CCCCCCCCCCCCCCCCCCCCCCCCCCCCCCCCCCCCCCCCCCCCCCCCCCCCCCCCCCCCCCCCCCCCCCCCACAGTCAAATTATAATAAATTAAATTATAAAAATTATTTCTATTAAATCATTCAATTTTTATCATGAAATTATTTAATTGGATCTCCGCAATATTTTGGTGCTTAAAAGGTTTGAAAGTGTTATTTTGTGAAGATAAATGGACTATTGTTTAGAATTTTGCCTGTTAAAAAAGGCTGTATGGCCTTCTTTTCATTTAAAAATAAGAGCTACAGTTGAGTTAAGTGAGGCCATTGTATATGGGGTACTATCTGGCATCTCTATTTATTTAACAGGCACGGCCAGACGAGTTCTCTGGCTTGTTTATTATGTGTCAAATAAACATCATAAATATCTCGCCTTCGTATAACACTGCTCTTCTAGCATATTAGCTCAGATAATAGTCTCTTTCAGGCATTTTATAGTTTATAAATAATACGGAGAAAAGTACATTAAATTTGATAAACTACAAGAGTGGCTTGATCGTAAAAAGACAAATTTGTGAATAAATCATGCCGTTATGTGGCAGTGGTTTTGTGTAACATCCGTAGTAATAAATGCGTGTGTATTCTCGACCGAGTAAAACTCACTACTGACAAAACAATCTTATAAAGATGCAAAAGCAAATTAACATAAATAAATATTGTCTAATCTACGTTACATAAAGTGTACTGTATATAAGTAACGATACCAATCTCTTCTCTCTGAAGCCATTCATATAGTGAATAACTTCACCTCGACGAGTGTATTATCGTGCGCATCTCTAGCGGAATCAGTAAAAAAATCTTGGCACAACCAAATGTCCCGGATTCCACCACGATTAAAGCCAAACATATCTTTTCAGTTCTTCATTTATAAAACATAACAATATACCATTCGGGTATACTACTTGTCTAAGGGGTGGCTTTCACAAGGTTTTCCGCCATATTTAAATTAAGCAGGGTCAGACCTGGACAATTCATATAAGGGAAATGTCGTAGAGTACGACGCTAAATGCTGATCAAACAAACAAACAATCATATCGTTCACTTATTTGAGACGTATTGCCTTCTCTCGAGATGTTGCTCATAATAACACGAGATCAGGACAGTACGCCTTTGGAAATTTATTAAGCTTATATGAGGTGATTCGTCAGGAGTAAAACCGCTCGACATCCTTGAGCCTGTCAGATTAACAGTTGGAAATATATATTAATATTTTAGCTACCGTTGCGATATGTATCTCAACTGTATCGTTGTCCTTTGTTATTTTTATGTCTGTGTTCTACATGGCTATTTGATACTTCATACTTGTGTATATTGTGTTTAGCTATTTCCTTTGTGTAGTTTGTTTACAGTGGTGTTTACATAGAACCATAGAAGAAAAGTATCCGGTATAATAGATGAGATTGTAAGCAGGGTTTGTTGCCGGAGGCAGGAAATCCCACATGTATACACTCTTGGTTTGAACATTGTGAACACTTGAAGTTCTCTTCCCAAACATATGTACTTTCTTGTAATCGCCGAAAATCTCAGACTGTTGTGTTTCTTTTTTGCAGAAAGTGGAGACAAGACGAAGACACGAGAAAGACGTGAAGAAAATGGAAGCAAATCTCAGGCGTCTAAACCCAGAAAGAAACGTTCAAGGGCAGCCTTTTCTCACGCTCAAGTTTTCGAGTTGGAAAGACGTTTTAGTCATCAAAGATACCTCTCTGGCCCGGAAAGATCGGACTTGGCTCAAGCTTTGAAATTAACAGAGACGCAGGTGAAAATCTGGTTCCAGAACAGACGCTACAAAACAAAAAGGCGGCAAATGCAACAAGAGCAGACGTTACCGAGTTGTGCGCGAAGAGTCGCAGTAAAAGTACTTATCAAAGATGACAAACGCTTGTACAACCCACACGAGCTCAAACCATTTCTATATCCCTCAATACCTATCCCGGGACTTACTGTGCTTCCGTTTTATTTCCATTATACGTGAGATCAACACAACTAGTCTTCGTGGCTGCATAATATATACCCAGATTAGTGTAAACGTACAGTGCTATGTGCAATATCGATGCCGAATAACACAAAGACTTGGTTCTGCATGTATCGGCCAGCATGCCAGATTTATGACAGATTAAACACTTTAGTGCTATATTATTTACATATATTTAATGACCATTTGTGCACTTAAGGATAAAAAATAACTTTACTGCCGGTCAGAAAATGGACAAAAAATCTCAAATTTCTGATAACTACTTTATCAGATGTTAGATATATGTTTGACTTCATTATGGGCATCAGAAATTAAATTTGTGATTTAATTTCATTTGTTAATCGATTAAATGGATGCCTTCACATTTTTGTCTATATATATATTGACTATATGGACAGGCAGAATACCTAAAGTTAGTTCTGTGACCACGCAATTAAGAACTTTTCATATTTATTATGAAGAATAAAAAACAATTTTGGAGAAATTTGATTTGATTTGTGTGTGTGTTTGTTTCGTAATTATAAGAATAACGTCTAATGTATGTGTTTATACCAGTAGACATATCCCAATTACCAATAATACCCATGGACATATTTAAGGTTAAGCATTTCAGGCTTTGGTTATATATCCCCTAATAAGTGATAATTCATTGCTTTCAAACATCTCAGGGGCTTCATATATCTTTATTCAATAATCTACTTTCGTTTTGGGCAAGTCACCAATGAGTAATAACTCAGATGATTTCCTTGCTATGAACTGCAAACTTTTAAGTGGAAGTATTTGCTCATTTCACTTGTCTTATAATATCACTCGCTTATACACATACAACTTCTCAGACAGGGCGGGTCCGTACGTGAAAATCTACTCCACATACTGCAGAACTTCGTGGAGGCATCAGACTTGCCTTGGGAAGATGGTACACATATAGGTAAATTAAAGTATAGTGTCAATACGACACTTTATATTATGCCGAAGGGGAATATCACAAAAAACAAAAACTCAAAAAATCCCAAAACGACACATGGAACGATGCTATAAAATTATTTGTACATATTTAATAAAGAGTCAAATGGATTTGTTTCGTGTTGTTCTTTTTGTACATGGTTTGAATTAAGTTAAATCGTACATTGTATCTATTGATTGAATAATTATGCACCAAAGCATTTACACGTAAAGATGGTTGATTTATTAATGAGTTCACGATCGATACGAGTCGCTGATTTCAGTTTCATTTGATAAATTTTTAATCAAATTCAATGCAAACATTTAATATTAAGATCAAAAGTTTGCAGTAATAAATATTTTTAAACATCAACATTGTGTGTACCGTTCGTTTAATCAATGAAATATTATTATAACATATATTTTCATAATCTGTCTATATGTTTAATTAGAAACTGATTTTTAATTAAGATGTTTCTTTGGTTCGGGTTTAACACCGCTCTAAAGGTTATATTTCACTCATATGACGGCGTGTTTATTATTTAAGAAATACTATTGCAATTTTAATGAACTTTTAAGGTTCTTCAGTCATGGCTCTGGTGGAACCCTTAATGGTTCTGTATGGAACCCCCACAGCAACTGTTCCAAGGATTTCTCCCTTTATTCTTATATCAGACAACCGTGTTTGTCGTCATGGTTCCATATAGAATCTTCCTCTTTTCCAAAGAACCCCCAAAAAACCATTATTTCTAGAGATACAGCAAATCAGAGACACCTTTCAAAAGTCATTGATTTCAATCATATTCATATACTGGCCATTCTGGGCATTTCAGGAATTTCAATTTTCAGACTTAGGGATCACTTATCATGTATGGTTGTGTTTTCTGTGCCTACTGCTGTTATAGACTGCCCAGCCGTCATATAATGGAAATACTCTTGAACACCATGCATGATATATTCACAATTCTATCATCAAAGTGATTTACCACCAGGTGTATAGACTTTTGTTTACGTATATGTGTATTTGTTTCTAATAAGTGTTTTATAAAATTATGGCCAGGGTGGGAGGATGTTGTATAGTAAAGTTGGTTATCACTGACACAATTTTTATCTATCAAAAAATGCCGAAAAAGCCTTGCACGGTAAAAGTTTCTTGGCAAAATTTGTTTTTCTTCTGATTAAACAGTCTTACTTATTCCTTCAGCCGATACGTTCAGAAATGATTTAATCACGTCATGTTGTAATTGTTAATAAGTTGCCATACTGGACGCTTGAAAAAACATCATTCATCAACAAGTTCTGTTTCTATCAGTTAAAAGTTTATCTCAGAAAATGAAAACTTAAAAGATAACGGGCAAGTTATCTACAAAAAACAGTCTACAAGACTTTTTCCGTTTGTATTACTTTCTGATTTAAGTTGCTCCATTTCTTCAGCACAAATTTTCTGAATATTTTGTTAACCGCGATATTGTGAATTTGTTAATTAACTAATTCAAAAGCGTTGAGAAAACATAATTTCTCAAAAAGTTTTTTTTTTACCAATGAAAATGGATTACGGGTATGCGACAAAAAAGTGTCGACAAAACTTTTCCCAGTTAGTGTAATTACTTGCTAGGTAAAACTATTATTTTCTGATTAAAGTGTTTGAAAAGTTTTTTATTTAACCGAAAAATGTTCATAAAACATAAGAATACTAAATCTTTCGATCAGTGAAAGACCCTTTACTTTATAATAAAATACAGAAATCGTCGTTTTCAGAAAGACCCAAACTCCCCTACGTTATTTGTTATATTATACCGAATGAAGCCAATTTATCCGTTTGCACAAAGAGTTTTTCAATGTTTACAGTAGAGAGTACTTCCAAGGGAAATAATTTTAAAACATTGCGGGCCAATATGGCATAATATGGCCCAAAACAAACACATGCAAAAATAGGGAGAAATTTTAATGAGGTATAAAAATTTCATGTAGGGAACCCCTACAGTCTGACAGTCTGGAGCTGGAGTAGAGCGATGAACAATTTTGGCTTTGTTTAGCTCTGAAATTTAGAGTTATATCCATTTTAAGAATTAACTTATTTTGTACAGATATACCATAATTTTATTAAAAACAAAGAAAATCCTGTGCTCATAAAATGATCTTTCCTGACATGATCCAAATGAAACCATTACAACTAATTTACCATGTAGCTTCAAATGTGAAGTTGCAGGGGAAATCATATGTCAATAAACACTCACTTGCCCGTTATTTAATGCAATTGCAATCATTTCGACAATAATCTAGCCCCAAAAACCTTAGCCCCAAGTCTGAAAGACAAACAGGCCGAGAAACGATCTAAGCTTCATCTTCATGGAAGTTAATATCTGTTTAGGACAGGTGCTTTAAAACGGGTAAACAAAATGTTGAGGGTTGCGGTTTTACAACAAATTACGAACAGGACTTGCCACGCACCTGTCATTTTCATAAAACTTTCTGCAATGTAAATTGGTCATAGCCCGGTTAATATATTGTTTTGTTTATTTACTTTTTGACGTAACTCATGTATGAATGATTTCTTAATATCTGCTCAACAACTTTAAAGCGCATAAAAAAAATTCTAACACGACTGCAACTTGGCTACGTATATAGGCCTACTTGAATGTTATGAACACTCAAATTTTTTAATTTTATGGACCATGAAATAAAAATAAACACACTCTTCTGTAATGCTCAAAACTGAAATAAAAAGCCATATTCAACAAAAGTTAGAATAGCACCATGAACCATCCTTAAAATACTCCACTGCTCGACAACCAGTTTTGATGTCAACCTAAATCATCACAAACTAATTTTGCACTTACTTTTTGGTGAGGAGTAATCAGTATGGACTATACTAGATGGTTTCAACGAGTTCAGATAATATAAAGGACAAAAGTTCCAAGAAAGCTTCCAGAACGTTATGTAGACAACTTGTGGAGAATTTAAATACACGAGATCAAATTGTCATTAAACTTCAAATTTGAAATAAATTAAATGTCTGAATCTATTTAATCCTTGTAAAAGTCTATAATAAAGTTATGTCTCAATAAAGTATAGTATGTTCAATCATATATGAACTTCCCATTCGGCATTGGCGTTTTTTAAAATCATTTATTTATTTATAAAATTCACTTTTAACACTATTATTTAGTCTAATCATTTCTCCACTGTTTATATTCTCTGTTTGCCCCCCCCCCGGGAGAGGGGAGAGGGGCTTGCACAGTATGTTATCTTGGTCATATTTTCTCTATTTTGATACAGGTAATATATATTTTTTTTTGGCTATCATATCCTGATAAATATACAATGTCAAACAAGCTTTCACATTTCATTACCTTTGATAAATGTTTGATCTGCATTAAACGAAGAAAACTCCAACATGTAGGGCCTACAGTGGTGAGAAAAAAGTGAGGTCAGAAAAGACAGTACAGTTATATGTCTTACAGTCATCAGTGAAGAAAATAGCCGATGACAGAGCGGGGACTGTGGGATAAACACCAGGCGTGTACCCTCCCACTCCACACACGGAGAATATACTACCAGAACATCACAAGCAATTTGCAGCTGCGTTAATTTGAGAAATTCGCTCTGTAAACGAAATGTTGTACCTAATATGTATTTGATGTGTTACCAGACAGGTGTGTTGCTGTCAGCGCCGCCTATCGGTGATAAATACCTCGTAAAGTGTTAGTAATTACATCTGGAGTTCTCCACCCTTGATACCAGGCTGGTAACATTGACACAGACCATTACTCTAAGTCCAAATTTATCCCGGTCCACCTTATTTAATCTGTCGTATACAACTATTAAAATGTTTTTTTTTTGCAGACAAAATCATTATCTTGTTTAAGTGGCATTTCGAAGCTGGGAAGATAACGTTATAAGTAAGACTTAATGGATTTTCATCTTCTAGATTTATTGAAATCTAGTTTTCTCGTTTTAGTATTTGCACTGAAACGTTGCCTATCAAAAAATCCAGAAGTTGAAAATGCATAAAGTCTTACTTATTATAACATTATTATGTTTCTGTTTGACGTATCTTTATTTTGATATTAATCAATCTACATCCACGAACACACGAAACAATACAAACCCAATTAAACTTTTGATTTCTCTTTTTTAAATGAATAAATTTCTATGGTTTATTTACATCTGTTAGAACTCCGAACTTGTCTGAATATATTTATGAATGGGTGTCCCGGTGAGTTGTTACACGGGTGGTCACGGATACAAACTAGCGATACACCAACAAAGCATTCATATATGAAAGACATTCGCTCTTTGTTCTGGTGCTCAATAGCAACTGATAGTAGTAAGGTCTGGAGAGGTTAGCAGTAAGGAAAGCATTAACATATCTGTATAGGCAGTGAAGAGAAACAAGTCGTTTTCCAAATGTACACTTGCTTCCTATCAGCGGGCTCTTTTTGACTCCTTCACGAGCTGGGTGATTTATTGCCTGAACTACACAGAAGGTTTTAGCTCTAATGGAAGGGTTCAAGAAACCGATTAGTTATCACTCTCCTTCAACAGTAGATCATTAGTAAATTATTAGGATTGCACCGAGTACAATCTGCAGACGATTCAATGTAGGCCTATAGGTAGCACGGTGTATTGCTCCAGGCAGAAAATAGAGCCTCTCCAGAACAAGCGAGAGACAGAAAAGTTTGTAAACCAACCCTACATATGGATTCTTGTCTTATCAAGCTGAAGACCCCTTCACACCTCCAGGCCAGCTGAATCTCTCCTCCAGATCACCCGAGCTCATGCCCCACACCACCCAGTCCCAAGGGGCACTAAACTCAGCCATATACACCAGAATAAGTGCGTCATTCAAGAGCACTCCAAATTGAGATCTAAGAAATTGGCAATTATGGATTAGAGGTTTCTCTATCAGAAAGAGATATCGTCTATAACAATGTGTCTCGAGTCACACATAAAATAATAAATCATTTAAGATGTTGATGGACCTTTGGCTCTATTTTGAGGATAGCAATTTTGCTTAGCCCATTACGAGGCAGAATATAGATCTCTCCCACAAAGACCCATTATAGTGTACAAGATAATTAAAAATCTAAATGACGAACCTTCCCTCTAAATCAACTTGTAACTATCATTGTATTCAGTGGACATATTCTTTGTTTAATTTCTTGGAAATAACAATTCACATGTTGATTTATTCTTAACCCATACTGGAGTTCTTGTTTGCGACATATTTATCACATACTTTCTATACAATGTACATTATCATGTCGGAAGATTAACCATAACAACTCGAGATTCAGATCTCTTTATAAACTTGTCTGTGAGACTATATCTAATATACGAGACGATTCGTCGGTTTTCATTAATCGACATCCCTGTGCCAGTGTGATTAATTTTTAGAAATATATAATTTGTGGAAAGCTTGGATTCTCAGGATCCAATAATAACTTTGAAACAATTTGAATTAATGTCTACAAAAAATACAGTGCATCTTTGGCGCTTTATTTCTCATAATGTAATCACTTTCAGACCAATTAAATTGGTTTATAATGTAGAATATCCCTTGAACAAAAACAACGAGCCCTCATTGTTTCGAAATTTTGCTTAGAACGGTTTCAGCGGATTTTTTGTCTGCCCTGGGATTACAATATACAGGGATATGTAACAGCAAGCTTTAGCCTTGAATTGCCGATGAAATCAAGAACTACCTCGCGGAGCGCGGGAACTGGCGAGATGCTTTACCGGTTTGCAAACGAAGAAGACAGTGTGTTGAACGAAACTTACTTAATTTCACTCTTTAATATTTCCATTTTATAGCTGCTATCAGAAATAAAAAGACATAAATACATACAAACGACTATCTTTTATTCCGTAGAAAGTATTATTATAACTCTGGGAAAGTGCTTTTGGGTCAAAAAACGATCTAATGTTGGACTCGAAAAACCTTATACTCGGGGATGAAAAAAAAATGTAGACCGATTGAAGGAAGAGAAGGCGATCGGGACTCGTTTGGTGTCTCAAACCGCTACGGCAATTTTTCACTCACCCCCTTGTCAACCATGTAGATCCGTCAAAGAGATGTTAATGCTCGTCAAGTTTAGTTAAAATTAGATAAATTAATATTTCGATTACTTTCTTAGATTGCAAAAACTGCCAAAATCAAGCAAATAGTATACATTCTGTGTTCTGTTAATTTAATACGATGTATTTCGCATGTAATATGTCCTTCTAGTGCGATGCTTTTGGAGGTCTGTAAACGATCATGTTTATTGCTCAGTTCACCAGACACACACTGGCCACCACGCGGAAGTCATTAAGCATTCTGAGAGTTTCATAAATCTCCACTTGGTTGCCAGTCACCTTTGCCATGTTAGCTTAAAAGGTAACAATGTGTGTAATTTGTTCTGCTATCTCAGCTGATGTTATTTGCACCTGTTTCTGTCTCAGGGTTAAATCCTCACTAATCGATAGTACCCTCATCTGTACCGTCTATAAATCGTTATAATCCAAATTATCACGCCATTTACACAACGCTATTTCACAGGGTTCTATAATGCTTGTGACGAGGTGAAACACGGTGAATCTTGTTGTAATGTAGGAAGATAGGTTTTTAAACATTGACGGACACAACTTTCAACTGATTCTAGTGAATACACCTTGTACACCTTTTTATATGGCCAGAACTAAGCCCGAGCTGTTTAAGGTGCATTTTCACGGCGATTTGTAGTTACAACTTAAGGGGATTTCCTTTATTTGCAACATTTGGATTGGTCGAGAAAACGTACGAAACAGTAGACCAATCAAAACACCGCAAATGTGGGGAATCCCCTAAAATCGTTCCTCCAAATCGCCTCGCGAGAATGCATCTTTAGACCTTAATAACTCGTCTATGATATATTAGAGAAGACGCATTACCCTCAAGTATGTTGATAAAAAGTCACTTCATGACGCCTCTGATTAATGCTAAAAGAAGCTCCTTTTGATTAACTTAGTTCTTCAAATCAGCACAGGACTTATATTAAATGATTTCTATGTATACTCAAAAATCTCTCTGGAATCGTATATCACCGTAGCTGTGTGACCCTAGAAGATATGTATTACCAGACGTTACAAGGTTTCTGCTATTAGCCTAGGGTTTGTTTATTCCCAAATAAAGACCTCTGATCCGAGCAATTAAGATCTCTGCTTTAAAACAAACCTCAGTGAGATGGGTCTGTTCGTGTCAACGCCACTCCATTACTCCCCCTACTATACTCCTGTTGGGCCGTCAACTCCCGGAAACGTGAGGATGTCAAATATTTATCAGACGTTAATGGGGTTAATACTAAAATTAATAACAGAAGTTAAGATTCTAGATTCGCTGTTCTAAAATAAAAAAAAGTACTGTTCACTCTCCAAGCTCACTTTAAACATTAATGACATGTACTAACAGATGCTTAAATTCAGACACCATGGTTATTTAAAATACAATGTCGCTGTTCTATCTCCAAATGGGTGGAAAAGGGGAATTTATACAAACGTTAAACAATGATCGCTGTCACGCCGTCATAGGAGAAGTCTTACGATCTCAGTGCCTCCTTAAAACAGGATGTCTACAGTCTTTTAGTATAAAACAGCATCAACAAAAGTCGCAAAATCAAGTTGTCTTTAATGGCTGGGGCTATCTGGTTACACATCTTTAACCACCCGGAGTGCCTAGGTGGTCTTCATTGGGTCCTATTATACGATTCCCACTACACCCGCCTTTCTCAGATTGTTTTCAAACAATTACCTCATTAAATCAAGTAGTACGCCTTTATGCAAATTTATTGCTTAATGTACCATATTTCTTTGTTTCTTTTCTCTTTGCAACAAAGAAAGTTTAAAAGAATATACAACCTTTGTTAACGCTGAGTATGGATAAAATGCTGGCTATTGTCTGATAAGGAAAATTATTACTTTCGCTTTGAAAAGTTGTGGAAAGCTGAGAAATCGGCATTCCCAGTTTCGCTACTCTACGATTCTCACCATAGCCATGTCGCCTGTCATATTGGCTGTCAACACCGTCCTCAGTCGAATTTTAACCGATCACCTTTCAACTCTTTCGAAGAAGGGACTGATTTTTACTTCCGGTGTGACATCACCTATAATCTGAATCCATTACGAAGATCTACGTCATTGAACGGATTCACCATTACGATCCGCTATTAAAATACACATTTGCTCCTCTTCGTGTTAGAGAGGTTGTGACCAGTTGACACTGATTGTGGTTTCCGCTGAGTGAAATTATCGGACATCATTTGTTTTTATTGTAAACCTTCTACTCTATGTTACAGATTTATGGTCCATCAATGGACAAAAGTATGCATCCTGCTATGTTTATTTGTTGACCGCATCGATACTAGTATGTGCTAATCAAAATCTTTCTCTTCCTTTAAAGGGTTTTTTTGATTTCGAAGCATTATAGATCGATTTATTTATTTTACGGAAAATTTATTTTTCGTCAGTTATCGTCCCAGAAGGCATGCGCAGAAATTATATATATTTAGTCGTATTTGACCGACATAAATTGGCTATAAATTTCACAAGTTTGCACTATCTCGCCTCTCTCTAACGTAACAATGGTTTTGTCTGCACCCAAATTATAATCCCCACCTTCGAATGTATTCTGATTTAACCGAACACGAGTCTGTTTCAGTGCTCTTCAAACGCCTGACGAACCAAAGCGGTCACAAATGTCTTTATGCTATTAAATAACAATAAAGTAAATATAAAACCAGACCTGTAAAAACACGTTGAAGCTTACACTTGGTACCTATTTACTGACTTTGAAACTGCGCTATTTAATAACAAAATCTGCAACTATATTTTGCTATCTTCGTTTGTGTACGCGCTTCGTTAACACTGGTTAACAGCTCACAAAGTTACACGTCAGCTTGATGTTTCTTCGGAAGACCGGCCTTTCAGGTGGATGGTATAAGGATGAAGACAAACAGTAGCCAGGCTACAGCAGAATTGTTACCAGATGTCTACAAATATTAGAATTGTTTCAACATTTCAGCGACACGATGAAAGCAGACCCGTTTCTCGGTTACTTCACTTCTGGTAGTAGTCATAACGAACACATGTTAAGCCCACTGTGGAACTAAAGTGGACAATCCTTTCAAGATTTACAAGGGGCCTTGTGTCACTTATTAGCTATTTATCACTGTCTTAAGACTAATTGACCATGTGATAGCTGACGTCTTAACACACCCAGTGGCTTCATTGACTACACTATTTCACAAATGCAATCCCACCCATTCCGTGAGCCACACAACCCTAGTTGTCAAATAAATTCAAATATGTCTAAATGTTTCACATTGTTGATGGTGTTAATATGGTTATATATAGACCACACTAATAGCCCTCAATACTGTGCACACCTACAACCAGTGAGCTTAACTTGATTCTACATCAGTTAAGTATAGCACGAAAATGTACGTAAGCGTATTCGATCAGCGGTGCATCGAGACATGTTTGAATTTCTTTCTCTAAATGAATGAATGTTGAATCCAATAAGAACCGGGATATACATGTATTTAGTGTATAAGCAAACAATGATGTACCGAATCGTGGGATTCACAGCAACACAGAGGTCGATATTTATCCCCATCCTGATATTACATAATGAAATAAATAACCTTCAGTGTGTGTAAAAATGTTTTATTTTTGGAGATTTGTTTAAAAGGAAACGTTAGTAGGTATAGTTATTTGATTGGTGTTTAACACAGTATTTCACTTGTATTGAGGCTTTACATTACCTATAATTATGAATATATACTGTTACGGCCGCTGGTAAAAGAAGGGACGTTTGCCACGAATGTCCCGAAAACGACACTTTATGGAAATCAATTAGGTCGATCATGTCATTGGGAACGGTTCAGACTGCAGATATTTGCGAGCATAGTATCTAACAAATCAAATTTTAGATGAAAATAGCTAATAGAGGTTTTTGATTTGACATTTACATGTGCGCACTCTTCTAGCCATCCGCGTCAAGCGTCCCTCTTTTTATCAGCCGCTTTAAGATTTATAAAAACATAACAAGCTCCTCATTCATGGTCGAAGAGATTGGTGCAGTAACCGTGCAGAAATTTCGTAATGACCACTCAGCAACGTGTCGCCGCAAATATTTCCTTTACACGTGGAGTGGATAGGCTGCAAGGCACCAGTGAATCATGTCACTAATATGTAGTGCAGCCACTGGATTTGACCTTCTATATTTCTTAACTTTCTGTATATTGTGATGTTAAACTTTGAGTAATTTGGGTCAAATAAAACATGGCATTAGGAGTCCACCATACATTTTTAATTATACGTTAATTCTAGTTTCTTCACAGAGAAAAGAGGAATCCTAAAACTATAAAATAGCAGTATTGTTGACAGTTTCCTATCTTGCACAATTCGACCCTGACTTTATTTTTCGTATTCTTTCTTTTTAACGAATATTGAATGCACTGTTAACTTTGGTTGGCTTCCACAGAATTACACACTAGTTATACTCTGTCCAACCGTATTCGATCAACATTCAGTCTTGAGCAGTGTGTGTTACGTCTGCTATTTTCTGAACTGCTTGTAAACTTGGCAATTGGAATTCGGAACTCGAAGTATTTTATCAAAGCCAGTTGTGTAGCGAATGTCTCAGTAAGTAGATGTAAGTATTTGTGTATAAGTACTTGGAGAACCAGCGTCCAGTGGAGGATATTTACATGAACTGATTGTTTTACATCCGCTCCAAGTAATCCTTAACAGAAGCGTACAGACTGGAAACAGTTTAGCTGGATACTGTTCTGACCGACAAGAACAGTACCATGACCATTTCTTTACTTGAAGTGCCTACAAAAAATCGCGGGCGCAGTTAGTACAAAATTCAGGTACCAATTATACCAGGCTTGCTAGGAACCCTTCTCCAGAGAATATTTTTTGTAAAGTTTACTTCTTTGGAAGGGAACAATGGCACTGGTTGTATGTGTCTGTCCCATATGGCAAGTGGCAGATAACATTTGCACACAAGCTGTCCAGAGATGAGAATTTATTTGGATCAGAATGTAGGTAGTCGTCTATAGCACTAGGAGAACCACATGTATGCTGTTCTGGATACACACCGTCTCTTTATCAAAATGAACACAATTGGTATTTAATTGTTAACTTATACCGATAACTCGCCACAACAAATCGACACAAACAGTTGACTTTCCATGATGACGAATGACACTTTCATAGAATGCCGCGTTTTTACGAAAGACGCCGGATGGTGAACTTTGGCTTTAACAAACTATATAGATACTTAGTTTATAAGTTGAAAGATATGTTATACAATAGATGTGATACGTTAGACAATATATGTGATACGCTATACAATAGATGTGATTCGTTATACAATAGATGTGATACGTTATACAACAGTTGTGATACGTTATACAATAGATGTAATACGTTATACAACAGATTTTAAAAAATTCTAAACGAGGTATAATGGGAAGAACATCTGAGTAAAAAAAATATTTTCGTTGAATAATTTTACAAATATAGCCTGATTTTCTTTTTTTCCTCACGAAAACTTCAAGCATGCATAGGCCTACTGTTGAAAATGGTGCAGTACTTCAGGACGATTTAATTGTAACTCTTTAGTTTAAACTCATTTGGTATTCACGGTAAATACGGTTTAAAAATATCTGACAGCTTTCATTTTTTTCAACCATCAGTTTTATTTCCATAGCTCCATTGCATATCATCCATCACAGTTAGACACTACCAAAACTGAAGCGAAAAGTAGCAAAGAGTTACCATTTGGGTACGAAAACCCAACACACTATTTGCTATTTTGTCCGGCTTTTGCTGCCCTACGAAGAGATTTACTCACC
>JAQQZZ010117434.1:0-14836 GCA_030265115.1 Mopalia vespertina | reverse complement strand
TAACCCAAAGGTCCCGGGTTCGAATCCCGGTGGAGGCAAGCAAATTTTTCTCTCTTCATTTATTCAAAATATATAATGGCGATTTAGGTACCAGGATTTTGTAAGCCTTCACACATTATATAAGACAGCTTACTAGTATGTATTGATGACAAGAAGTTATGATCCAGACAAAATCTCCTTTAAGCCCTATCTAAATCAGCTACAAGATTATGTTGTGTCTCCTTTAGATCTCAAATAATCCTACATCAAAGGGCGTCGTTGATTGGTTTAGCAGGATGACCAATCACTGAGCCTCTCCCAAACGTACTGATGGTTTTTGGACCCAGATCTAAATGGGAAAATACAACACACTGGAATTGATTTAGATATGCATTCAGATGGATTGCACTCAAATGGGTTCGAATTTAGTCAACAGCGTCCTATTGACTAAATCGTAATGTTCCACACCTTATAGCGTGTTAGTTTAGCTTCTTTCACTGTCCGCAAACTGCCGGACAAGTTACATGTATTCAAAATGCTCAATATGGCGATATGATTTCTTGATCCAGATAATTCTTGAACGAATGAAATATGTTCTTCTTTAGAGAATGCAGGTACATAGTTCTATGCAGGGTTGGGATGGCAAAGATATATCAAGCTTATATTGGTAAACTGATCTCTGGAAATCTCTTATTTCAAATTTTCCAAATTGAAAAATGTGAGAAATGGGGATTAGCGCTGTCGATTTCTACAGCAGGTGTCGCTGAATGCAAGGCGTATTATATATGAAAAGATATGGGTTTTTTCTTAATTATCACTCACTTTGATTATTTTAATGGAAAAAGTGTAAAAGGATTTTTTGTGATAGAATTATGATCGAGGAGAAAAGTAAGTTAAACGCAGGTAAATATTGCATATTAACCGGTACTGTGAATATCTGCTACTGTTATATACTGAATACATTATGTATGGGTTATAAGAACTCTCTAACCGTCAGACCTTAAAAACTTTTATATTTCAAATTTGTTACGTTGACATATTGATCTTTATTGGCATATGTACTTAATGTAAACCAAAATCTCGTGGATTCGTTGACGGGTGACCAGGTATATATAGATAATCATGCACATTTTGTATCCATTTGTGAATTCGCCAGACATGCTTAACGCCACAAAAGATCGGATATATATTTAATTGATTTGAATTGAATTCTCACCTTAATTATAAAATTTTACTACATCATTTCACATTTTGGTGTTTTGACAGTCGCTTAAAAAGCAGTACCGTATAGCTGCTTGCAAGAGATTAACTGGTATTGTGGAAATACCCACTGTGCTTGTATATGTAGTGCTTCTTTATTGTGAATTGAAACCAAGCATGCCACTACTCACTGTCCACATCAATCGTATTCTCGCAATAGTCTTTATAGTGAACGAGACTTAATTTGTCACAGATCAGGAAATAAAAGAAGAGCAAAATACGATGGCCCGGATGTATCTTAGAGTAATTGTCTCGACGTAGGAAGTAGAATCGATTATAGTTTTCCAAAATCCACTGAATGGGGAAAAAATTCGCTTAATGTCATAACATATATATAGGAGTAAAAAAATTGATTTCGTTTTTTAAATATATTTACGAGTCGAATTTTCACTATTTTATCTCGCTTTTAAAATTATTTACGTTTAGCACAATATTGCAAAATAATATTTAAAAAATGGTGACTGATGGTTTTTTGGTTAAATATATTCACAGATAAATTCCATTGGACGTTACATTTAGGTGTATATATCACAATCAATTAATATATAAAATAATTAAATACTAGAGGACTGAAATCCGTAAGAAAAGCAAATAACAATAATAGACAGAAGTAAATGTTATTCATTATTTAAAAACAAAACAACATTATATTCTGTTAAAGAGCCATGCTGTTGCTTTTACAATAAACTGGATTTTTGCTGTTTGTTTGCCCCCTAGTAATCAAGCTATCATTCAAAGGCCTGCATGTGGGAAGTTTACACGGAGCTCTAAATTCATATTTTTTTTATAATTGCCGATAGCCAACTAGATATTTTTTCCTGCCTCATAATGTAGCCGCTCGCTCTTTTTTAACTGTTATTCTCCATACTTCCACAGATTGTTTATTTTATACCTCATTAACACCAAACGTTAACGTGCAGTTGTGTACAGTAAAATATCAACACACAGATCACGTAATTTATAATTATGTATCAAGTATTTTTCGTCGCTCTTTCACTTGTGAGTTGAACATTTTCTATATGTATAAAATATTCTTATTTGGGGTACTCCATGAGACGGTCGAATACTCTAATATGTTACGAACTAGAGAACAGTACAGAAGACGTTTAGTTTAATTTGAGACATTATTACCAACAGTCCGGTTTATGAGCCCAAGCATGCGATTAGCCTTAGCCACAATTACGTCAGTATGTTGGGACCATGATGAATTACAACTGATAGTTACTCCTAAATTAACTATGGAATCAACCTATTCTATTACTGTACTCTCTATTACATATTAAAAGGAAACTGGATTACGTTTCCTTGTTACCAGTAGAAGATTACATTTATCTGGGTTAAACTTCATACCCCATTTCGAGCTCCAAGTGACAATGTCATTCTGTAATGGAACACAATCAGATTCGTTCTTGATAACACGCCTACACTTTGCGTCATCAGCGAAAAGATCTATTACAGAATCCTTACTCAGATAGCCGAGTAAATCATTTATAAATAAAAGGAACATAAGAGGCCCTTTAATTGATATAACCTGACACCAGGAAGAGGAGGAACCATCTAACACCACCCGCTGTGCGCGGTCGCGTTAGTAGGCATGCACCTAACTCAACAATTGGGAGAGAAAGCCGAAGGACTGTAGTTTATACACAAAAAGATCGTGTGGTACCAAATCGAAGGCTTTGGAAAAGTCTAGGTACAAAATATCGGTCTGACTCGAATTGTCTAATGTGCACCCAACTGAGTGAAATAGTTGAGTACGTGAGCGGAGTGGTACACGAACGACCTTTTACAAACCCATGCTGTAATATGCTTGTGCTATAGGTTTTAAAGCAACGTATATTCTATTCACTTCACACTTTTCGAGTACTTTATTACATATACGTAGTAGCGACACTGGTCGATAATTACAAATTTTACTTTATTCCCAGCGCTAATCCCCACTGAAAGCGCGTCATAGTTGCTTAGATGGTCTCTTTATATTAAGCAATAACAAGTTTCGTTTGTTCGTTTTTGTTTTTGCGCTCGAAAATCGAAAAGATGACCAAGTCATTTATCATTGTGTAAGTTGTGTTACAAGTATGTTAAATATTTTAGGATTTTTTATGTTAGCTTTGTTCAGTGTTAAGCCAACTGTAAATATAAATTTACAAATAAACAACTGGGAACGTAATTGGCTCCATGATAAGTCTGGGAACGTAACTAGCGAACATATGTTACTATTTTCACTTGAATGGAAATAGCCCTTGAATGGACTGCACAAGCAAATGCCAATCGTTGATTTATTAAACGATAGAGAGATATCATCCAGCATGATATAACGCTTTGTTTTAGTTTTGAGCATATGTGTTTAAATCCAAAAGTCTCCATTTAATATATTCCGAAGTTGAAATCTATGTGAAAACTGTCGTAATTATATGTTTGTTCATGAGAGATTTAGTGTTAGCCATTACCAAATACATATCCTTTAAATATATGTCTAATTCCTATAATACTGTGGGTGTTTATGAGTGTTGCACACACCTGTCCCCAGGTATTTCCCGTCTGGAATTTAAATTGATCCCAACAAAAATGCATCCAACCAATTATTGATTGATATCGATCGTTTTGAATGCCTCTCAACGTTCTTAATTTACGATTTAATTTGACAAATTGTAAATCAATAATTTTGTATTCACATTAAATTGTTCAGTTTCAATTTTAATTCAATATGACCAGTGCTAAACCACACATGTGTCAATCTTTGTCACATCGTTTATTCATGCTATTGAATTAACAGTTTTAGTCAATCTAACAGAGTCAGTGTGTTCGGTTTACTTTGCCGCCGTTCATATAGTGGATTGCAGTTCTGTTTTTTCGAGGTATGTGTCACCTAAAGTAAGGTGACCAGGTCATATAATTTCTTTTCGAGTTGATTCCGAGAAAAATGATTTTCACATCCGGCGAATTTTTTAAAAAATGATTTTGCTCCAAATATGGGAAAAACAGTTAAGAATTATTACCTATATATTCCGCGAAAAGACTTTATATTTACGGCGAAATTAATTTAAAGTGACTTAACTCCATATATGGACATAAAACAGTTCAGGATTACTAGCTTTATATCTATCACTTTTTTTACCGACATAATTTATTATAACTGCATATTCACTATCGCAATTTGAATGACGTACCGTTGAAATTTATTTTTCTGGAATTAATCTGTCCATAAAGTATTAAATCGGAGAAAATACTTTCCCTAGATGTCATGTTTCAGCGCTATATGATTAAAACCCAAATCAACATCCATTCAGATCCTCAATATTAGATTGTAGATATGTAAGTCGTATGGAAAACGGTGCACGGATTGATAGACAAATATCAGAATTGTTCGAAAACTGTTGGCCATTCTTGGCTTAACCTTTCCCCTGCGCCTGGTCTGACGATCAATTAACAAGCACTTTACTTACCACAGAATCATGTTACCTAGCTTTTCGTAAGGCAATTGAGACCGCGACTTTTCATGAACTCCGTGGTGCTTGACGTCATTAAACGATTGTATCGTATGTACATAGCGACAATACAACATTAGATCAGCAAACTTGCGATATAACATTGACACGAGAACGTAAAATCAACATTAGACACAAGTATCTTTAGTCGTCTTCCTGAAAGCGACGGCCAGGGCTGCAATAAAATGAATACAAGTAAAAAGGGAATTATTTGTGTGTCTGTCCATCCCATTCAATTTTCTTGTCTAATTTTCTGAGCATTTGGGTAATGTTAAAAGTACAGTCCAAATCCTCCCGGTCGCCATTTCTTTGCACTATAATCAATAAATGGAAGAGCTCTACCACTTTTGATCAATCAAATCGCTTTCTCCGGGTAACGCCGTCTTTGGTCACTGCGCCACAAGACCTAGTCAGCCGTCAAGATTATTCTGCCTACTTGTTTTACAGTAGAATTCAGCGAAAGTGTAGGTCATGTTACGTAATGAGTAGGAGCGGCCATTCCCAAAATGATGATTGTCAGTGGTCGTTAGGAAGTATAAATTTGCCATGCTTGAGATTGGGGAAAAAGGCGACCAAATGATAATTCCACCCCAATTTCATTGTATTGAATGACATCCTTGTAAGTGCATGATACAGGGGTTAATCTATCCCAGAGTAGCCCTTTGTACGTTTACATTGATTTGTGTTTTACTCAATCCTTTATCTAACAATTTAACATTGATTTAAAAAATATGAAACATAGGTATCTTCACTCCGCGTACCACAAAAAGTACCTGTGTCTTATTTATTGCTCGAAGGACCGGATCGCATTTCCCGACGTTGTGGTAGTGGACTACAATTTGCGATTCTGGAAAGTTTTCAGAGATGCTGTTGTTGTGAGTAGAGTAATAAATACGCTACAATTTAACATTGATTCAAAAATATGAAACATAGGTATCTTTACGCTTCACGTAGGATACCACAAAAACAACACCCGTCTCTTATTTATTGCTCGAAGGACCCTGCCGATTCGCTCGGCAGCACCAGATCGCATTTCCCGACGATTCTGGGAAGTTTTCCTAGATGCTTTTTTGTGAGTAGAGTAATAAATACGGTACAAATGCTGAATCCGACGGTTGGGGAACGCACTATTAATTTATGAACCTCTCATTACCACCATGTCATACAAGAAATGCAACAACAGCGCTGTCAACATTATGACAGATAATTATAAAATCTTATGAATTATTTATATCATTTTACGTGCGTGCAAACTAAACTAGTCCGTATGTTAATTTAATTGTCTACACATCTACATAGACAATTCCTGCTCGCTTGGCGTGCCCTGTAACGTCAATTTGTAATACAAATGTGTGGCAGAGTGAACATCACAAATATACTTAGTGTATTTTATCAAAGATAACTCACATTGACAAAATCCCAATCTAGCCCAACCTCAAACTTTCGGAATTTGGAAAACTGCCGTTATCTGCATTTCTCCATATCGTCCATTATTTATCAATGTCGAAGGAAAATAAAGGATAACGATATAAAACAATGATGAATGTTAACAATTCAGAAGGGAGTGTTTAATGGATATACTAGCCGTGTTTGCCAGTATATTATATAGCGATGTTAAATCTGCATTGAAACTTCGCTTGTCAATAAATCCATAAGTTGAAAATCCCAAAAGCCCTTTTTGTTACTATGCCACCGTCTATACAAGTCGTGCAGAATATGGTCTCAAACTACCTTGTTAAAGATGAAAAATTAATTAGTAGCAAAAATTATATTATATTTTTTTTATAAACTTTTTCGATCATCTCCCAAATTAATACATAAATAGTATAGCCAGTTTTAAGGGTAATTAAAAAAGCATGGGCCCGTTTCAAGGATCGGTCTTAGCTTACGTTGAACGTAACTGTCATAACAACATTACGTCTAAATACTGGTCGTCTGTTTGATTGATTGGGGTTAAACGCCATACTAAAAGATAGCCCAATGGGTGAAGGAAATCACCCTCGACGCCACCGGCAACAAAGACAAGACATAAACAGGACACAATACAAAGACATCATAAACAGATCGGCTTAATGTTGCCCTTAGCTCCGAGCGCACCAGGGCAAGAGCAAGCTCCCTTCCGACCGTCCTCCGGAAATATAATGAGTATAGCATTTAACGTTTTGATTGTGCACACACCCACAAAACTTCAGACACTAAGACTTACATTCCCATAGGGGATTGTGAGGGAGACAAGTTTACAAGGTATGCATTTACAACATTTGTCAGATTTATACCCATAAAATGCGTTAACTTTTTCAACACGACTGGCATATGTGTAGATCTGTGAGCACGACGGAAACTGACAAAGAAGTATATCCTTTTTTAGAATTTTCAGATTTCTTATGTTAAAAATAACCAAATAAACGTCAGTCGAAAGCCAAGAAAAGCAAGATAGAACAATGAAAGCAATAACTCATAATCTCCAAACTGAGGACATTCGAGAGTAGGCTAAATTCTGGTGTTGACTTCTCAAATGTTGCTTACGGACAATTAAGTTATACAGATGAAATTAATTGACCAATAACGTTTAACAACTGGCATTGAGCAAACAGGTGGATTCTTTGTGGGTAAACATATTCATCAAGAAACGTCTTATTTTTACTTGAATTTTCAAACTCTGTTGGATTTACATGTATATTGGATTTAAGTTCAAATTTAAGATGCATTTCGACAACAGAGCTGTTATTCGATTCGTGTTTTCACTGTATTATACCAAACACCGACACTACAAGGTCTTTGTTCGAAACGGCATTTCTGAAAGACACATTTTTTCAGTTGAACAGATCTGTAAAACTGAACTTAAATACTAAACATATCGCGCATATGAGGAATGGTTTTCCTGATCTTTTGAAGATGACCCATGCAGAAAAGTTCAGACAATCAGCGAAATCTTTGAAGCTATTTAGGTAAAGGTATTTGGGTGGTTTACTTGTGTGTTTGCTTCTTTTCCAGGCGATTGAATTTCACTCCCATCTCGCATCAATCGTTCGCAATACAAAGCTGAAACGTTTTGATGTTTATATACTATTCACCGAGCACCTGCGTTAATATTATTATTATTCAACTAGGTAAAATGATTTACCTGAATGTTATAAATTTAGTTCTACGAAACCGGATTTTTTTTATGTACATTACATATATTTAGAATTCTTTCTTTAAAATGGTAACAGTGTTTTCGTTTTTTGGGATAACATTTTTTTTTAGTTTGAACAGATTCTAGTTTAGTAAATTTTGCAGGTTGAAACCTGTCCGGAAATCGAACCCACAACCCTTACAATTAGGCACCGAATTGCCAGCAGTTAATGCCGGCCTCCTAGACCACTCAGCTACTTAAAATGATAACCTGGATACTTTCTGAACGCGCATTGCCCTCGTCACATGTGTGCGTGTGTTAGGATGAAGTATGTATGTTTTCTCGCATGACACATGTTAAGGTGTACCATGTTCATAAAACACTTTCAAGCCATGCAGACATTGTACCTGCATGTTACGTGATCCGTTTCCAAACCACAACCATTGTGATAGACATTCGTGTATTATGACGGCATGGTTAATCATAACACGGAACACAGATTTTGGCCTTTCAGTAAAGAATGATACAGCATATTCAACGTAGGATTATTGGATTCAAATAGCTGTCTATAATAGAAGCCACAATTAATGGCTGACGTATTGTCGCAGTTTTTAGTTAACAAAAGGGTAGCTGCCACATCACTACAGCTCGTTCACTGGTCGTATTTATAATGTCATCGTTATAATACCTTAAAAACGCCATTTGACGATAAACAGTCGCTAACAATCGAAATCTCAAAACATCAAAAAGGGGAGATGCAGCCGGTCCATTGAATTCACCACCGTCCTTGGACCGGTTGCTCGAAGCGCTATTAAATTTAATCCGCGATTAGATGACGTCACGCCATGTGGAAGGTCTATCTCTAACCCGTTATTAGCAATTTAATCTGGTGTTAGCTACAAATACTCTTTCGAGCAACTGGCCCCAAAGCGATCTAAATTTACGCAAAATTTAATTACCATGACGACCAGTGTTGAAGACAAAGTGTTGCCATGGCAGTCACGTTCAACATATGCTCCCATTCTAGTGAGGCCGTGTGATTGTGCAGTACATCAGCTAACATATAATGGCTGGTCAATCATTTCAAAAAGCTCTATATACTATTACCATGGCCGTCTTATAGGGTATAGTCAGCTTGGTAATAAACCAGGACTATGTTTTGTAGTGATGTTCGTTAAATTACCAAAAATTGAGCTGTCGTCGTTCCGAAAATTACAACTGTATAAATACACAGGGACTACATAATGTATCGTACAGCTGCAGATCAATGTAATTCTATAAATAGTTACTAAAAAACATTTAAACATTTGTTTCATTTTCCGTTGATCCACATTACACATTTTATTAAAGTGGCTGGCTTTTCCGTAACGGGGGCGAAAAAAGAGTTCCGCCGCGTGACTTTCTGGTAAGAGCGTTATGGTACGGGTTTATCCGTTCTAAAATATAATCGATTCTACTTCCTACGTCGAGACATTGATTCTAAGATACACCCGAGCCTTCTTCTTTTGCACTTATTTTATTAGCTGGTCTGTGACATAAGTCGCCCCAAATATTGGCGGAAATTAATGCGCGATGGCCTGGCATAGCGTACGAGGGTTGTCTTAGTCCCGTCCATTCGCGAGAATACGATTGGAGTTTATCCCGAAGTTGTAGTTTGCGTTGAAAAGCTAGATGTTACCTGATGGTTACAAAAGGACAGATACCTGGATCTAGATAAAAGTAGCTATCGACTGTTAGGTAAGGCTGTTTATTGTGCTCATTATACATTCAGTCTATGTGTACCCTTTGTCGCATACGCGTAAGTTACGCTACGCTAGCACCAGAGTACCTGGATGTATACCAATAAACTGCGGGTACAATATTACTACACCATCTAGAAGAAGTTTAAAATAGTCTTTAAGTGTATTTCGCACAGTATGCTGGAACGGATAAATGGTCTGAGATAATTTATGAGTTATGGTCATGGTAAACAGTTACTGAAGTGTATACAGTTACTGTAGTCTGGGATACACATTATAATCTCAAAATGTATAAAAGCGCTTAATCAACTGTCAAAAGTAGGCTAAACGTAGGATATACCTTATGAAACTTTTCTTTGGGTATGAGTTACAAAGCTTGGAATAATAACTTTAAGAGTTTTAAGTATCAACAAGCTTACTGTGATGGGACAAAAAGGTTTCCGGAACTCTGCATGGCAAGCCAGTTTATGTTTTATGTCTTGTTTTATGACATCACCAATTCTTTTATTAATTTTGTCGCTAATCATTTCACAATTTCAGTAGATCTAATTTGATATGAATAATTATGTCAAACATTATAAAAAGATACGTATAATTAATTCTATTTTGACATTTTCAAAAAAGTGTATAAACCGTATCATAAATGTCAAACAAGATATCCTTAACTCAATTTTTGTTTTTAAAGATATCGTTAACTGATTCCTTGTATAATCATATTGTTTTATGGTATCGTATGTCAGGTATGTTTCGTGTAACGATGGTACCAGAGCCAGCGGCTTTAGTGAATAGCGTATGCGCTTACTAATCCTACTTCGATTGGGTCACAGGGTCGAGTTCGTCTGTCGACCATGAGTGTGTCTGTCACACGATGTGGGTCGGCAAAATGTCGTGAATGGTTTATACGAGGTTTACACCTTAATTAGTCAAGAAGTAGTGTGAAGGGGACAACCCGTCGTCATATATGTGAAATACCCTTGAGTACAACGTTAAACTTCAATTAAAAAACAAACAAAACAATCATACAGACTTTGATTGGTTACTGCTCATTGCTCTTGATTAGTTTGAATTTTTAAATATTTTTTGCTTAATATCGTCTTTGTTTTCCGGTTTTAATTTGTAGACCACCCAGATCAATCTACTTACCGTGAACAAAATGAACTCCGGAATAGGAATGGCAATGGAGACGCAATGGAAATTGAACCAGAGACTGAACCAACACCGGTCATCACTCTATTGTATGATGTTCAAGACACCCCACCAATACACATTACACTCATCTACGGTATCCAGGTCCGAGTTTTTGAAAATTCATTTCAAAGAGAATCATTTTTTTAAAGAAAGTGAGCTGAATATAACGTTTTGCGTTTCTGTCAATTTTCAAACTACGACAAAGGAATGTTTAATATGCCACTATGATATATGCATAGTGGCATAGTTTCAAAATAAATCGAATATTTAAAATTTGCCCCAGAGCTCTAAAATGTTTAGTGTATCTCACCAGCTTGGAGAAATATTGAATTCAAAAGACTCTCTAATGTATGGGAAAACGGATTTGTGTTAAATAAAGGCAAGGTTTTATATTATGAGATTTGTGGGTGGGTGAGAGATTCTTGCGCTCGCAGGTGATCTTTGACTAAGGGTCACACGAACCGATTTGGTCTA
Organism: Mopalia vespertina; assembly: GCA_030265115.1. Classification (NCBI taxonomy): domain Eukaryota; kingdom Metazoa; phylum Mollusca; class Polyplacophora; order Chitonida; family Mopaliidae; genus Mopalia; species Mopalia vespertina. The sequence continues at coordinate 3,593 of JAQQZZ010117434.1, read as the reverse complement.
AGGCTTTCCACCGTTAAATCGCAAGTTAATGATATCTAAGAGATTCATTTCTGTTCAGTTGAATACAGCGTTTAAACGCCTTCCTTAGTTTTTGTAAAACAAAGAGGTTCATATTGGTGTTAAACTTGATTATAATATTATTGTCCTTCAGAATCCCTAACCTTTTCCACAAAGTGTATCTCGAATATCAAGGCGACAATACTGAATGTATTGTGTCGTCATGGTAATAATTCGAAGAGCTATATAAACTTTTTCTTTCCTATTCTGAGTGTATTTTGTATGTAAGGTCAAAATAATTTTCTTTTCGATTGTTATTTGTTTATTTAATAAAATTGCAGTGAATAAATTTCTATGATTTTTTTTTTTGCCAAACTTTTTTTTATTTTGATTACAGCTTGCTTTGATCAATGTGAGTTTCTCGGTAACGATTGCCGTTATAATAGCGGGTATATTTTGTGCTGACACAGAACACACGGCCAAGTTAACCAGTACTACGTTATTCATGGCGGGATTGAGCACAGTGCTTCAAACATTCCTGGGAATCAGGTAACCTTGTCTGACACAATTATCTAATCAAAACTAACCATGTCTGATTATCATCAAACATTCTTGGGAATCAGGTAACAATGTGGGATTCCTTTAAAATTCTTAGGATCAGGTAACCTTGTCTGAATATCTTCAAACATTTTTGGGATACGGTAACTTTATGGGATTATCTTCTAGCATTCATGTGAGTCCACTTACCTTGTCTCATTACTTCTAGCATTCTTAGGATCAGGTATTCTTTTCTGATTATCTTCAAACATTCTTGGGAATCAGGTAACTTCATTTGATTATCTTCACAAATTCTCGAAATCAGGTAACTTTGTTTAATGATCTTCAAATATTCCTGGGAATCAGGCCCCCGTGTTTGATTATCTTCCAGCATTTATGGAAATCAGGTAAATGAAATAGAGACTTTAAAAATCAATAACTATTCCTATTTGAGTAACTATAGTATGTTGCAAGTCTCAGCATATAAGTTTGTCTGTGTTTTATTGCGACATTTCCTGGCATTTCCTAATACTTGGAACAACATCATTACCAAAACTTGAAACACCAGCATTTACCAATACAACAAACACCAGCATTTCTCAATACTTGAGACAACCTCATTTTCTCAATACTCCAAACAACAGCATTTCCCAATACTTGAAACAACATCATTACCAAAACTTGAAACACCAGCATTTACCAATACAAAAAACAATAGCATTTCTCAATACTCGAAACACCAGCATTTCTCAATACTCGAAACACCAGCATTTCTCAATACTCGAAACACCAGCATTTCAATACTCGAAACACCAGCATTTCTCAATACTCGAAAAAAACCCCAGTATTTTCTAATACTTGAGACAACATAACTTTTCATCTTCCAAATGTGAAGTGGCTCAAATAGGCATTTTAAGATTTTTTTATTAATTAAGTCTCTATCAAATCTAATACCGGGGGCGTGTGTGTGTGGGGGGAGGGGGATAAGCCAATTTAAAAAATTCTATTGAGATATGCTAATTCGCATGTAGCTTCTTTCGCATCTTAAACTACACCTTAACATGTGACAAAAAGCCCCAAGGTGGGAAATCTAGACTAATGTGATAATCTCATTTAAAGTAATTACTTTATATATCTTTGACATAAATCACGTCACCGTGGCCATTGTCAGTCAAGACATCCCACAACTCGATTTTAACGTATATAATGTGCAAGCTCATTAAGCAATGAGCTTGTGCAATAACATGGGGCCAATCTGTATCGCTAGTGCAGATATACATGTAGGCTGTAAATGACAAATGCCATGCAGCGTGTACAATAAATCTGGTACAACCATTACATATAGGTGAAAGAATTCCGAGTAAAACAGCCATAAAATAAGACTAGTATGTACGTAATACTTCAGATACACCGATGTTAATTTATAAAGTTTGTATTCAGTTAAAGCTCTAACCGTTAGTTTCGAAAACATGGCAGTTTCAGTGTTTCACATATGATTTATAGGCAGGGATTCGCCGTCTGCCCCTAGCGGAAGTCAGCGGACTCGCGCAAATGGCGGCTGTGTATTTTGAGTGGCGTGGTGGGTTTAGTTGTATTTTTACGTCATTGCTAGAAACAAGCTTATGCATTTCCCAGTTGTAAAAACAACAGCATTTTCAAGTAGTGAAACTACAGTAATTATCAGTTGTGAAAACAACACTAGGCCTATTTGTCAGTTGTGGAAACAACAGCGTTTATCAGTTGGGGAAACTACATCATTTCTCAATACCAGAAACAACACTATTTATCAGTTGGGTGAAACAACACTATTTATCAGTTGGGTGAAACAACAGTATTTATCAGTTGGGTGAAACAATAGTATTTGTCAGCAGTAGAAACAGTATCAAAAAAAGCTTTTCTCTGTAGTAGAAACAACAGTATCTATAATCAAGCCGAGGAAACCGCAGCATTTCTCTTTTTTTTTAATAGAATCATATTTTTTTGAGGTTCCATAGATACCATGCAAACAAATCTTTAGTTGCTTATTACAATGTTTTCATATTGTTCGTAATTTTACACATATCATATAATATTATGTATATACCAATAGGGAAGAGTTATTGTTTGGAGTATTTTTATCATTTTTAAAATTGTGTCTGAATTATATTACAAATGTCATGTAATTTTACTCGTTTTTTCCAGGCTGCCAATTTTTCAAGGTCCAAACCCGACTTTTCTGGTACCCCTTCTGAATATGAGAAATCTCCCCGAATGGCAATGTCAAGACGAAGGTACGCTATTGTCTATATTTAAACACGAACATGCTGTCAGCTTGAACTGTTTACTAATTAACACGTGCCATGATATTTATACACGCTAGAAAATGACCTTGTTTAAAATCTATATCATGGAAAGACTTGGTATGGATAACAACCTCTTTGTTTATTGGACACAACGTTTCTATCCCATTCCAGAGAGCATTGTCGTGTATGAAAAGAATGAGATAGAAACGCAGAATCTAATTAACTAGAATTTGTTTTCTTTACCAAGTCTTTGCATCTTAAATGTAGTTCCAGCTTCTAAATTTGTTCAAAATGGACCATATTGTGTTTAACTGCATGCAAATATAAAACCCGCACAAACAAACAATATATTACCGTAATATATTGTTTGTTCGTGCGGGTTTTATATTACGTAATTTACGTAAGTTATATATCTAAGATATTTATATTGGATAAAAAAAATGTTTAATGAAAAACAAATACATGTATTTATTTAAGGTACAGTTCCGATCAATAACGCAACAGAAATTGTTTCTATGACGTCTAGAATGGAATTGGTAAGTTTATTTTTTGTAAACCTATTTAAGAGTGGTGTTGACTTCAGTCCAGTTAAATGCGGGTATGCATTCATTCAACAAGACCGCTGCGTTGTAAGATAACAATTGATATCATCACCTTGTAATACGTCATAATGTTTCACTTTGCTCATCTCAATGTCTGATTGGCCCCGTGAGGGAGCGGGTGGGCCATGGCCCTGCAGAATATTCCCTCGGCTTCCTCGGTCGATCGTAAGAGGCG
>JAQQZZ010117423.1:0-14841 GCA_030265115.1 Mopalia vespertina | reverse complement strand
GGCGGCTCGGGTTTTGACTCGGTGTCAAAATGACGACAGAGGTCTTAAAAAACCTAACTATGACCGATATCGAGGGGGTAAACCCCTAAATAATGGCCATTTCGTTTAACGGAATTTGGTGAAATGCAATACCACCCGTCGTCTTAACAAGAGGAAGCTACATACCAAGTTTGAAGTTAATCGGTGAATTTGTTTTAGCTTGTTCACAAACATTTGTGACGGACGGAACGACCGACGCTGAGTAGCATTTCTAAGTCCCCCCTTCTATAGTAGTGGTGAACAATGAGAAAGATAATCCCTAAATGCATTGTTACAATATCCAAAAACCTTAGGTTTCAGAAATCTTTTACATCGCTGAGAGATTCACAGAATTAATGAGATGTGTAATCCCTAAATGTAATGTTACAATATCCAAGAACCATTTTTCAGAAATCTTTTACGTCACTGAGAGATTTACAAAATTAATGAGAAGGATAATCCCTAAATGCAACGTTACAATCTCCAAGAACCTAAGGTTTCAGAAATCGTTTATGTCGCTAAGAGATTCACAGATTAATGCGAAGGGTAATCCGTGAACCATAGAGGAATAAATGTGGAAAATAAAAGATAAAATCCCCATTATTCGAATGGTTGTCCTTACCTTAGAAGTGTGTTGATCAACATCACTATCGACTCTAGAATTCTTTTCTGGAAAAAAAACACACAAACACAAAAAGATAAGAGGTTATAAAGGAAGACAACTCTCAAGAACGTGGTGTATATTGACCAAGTAAATGTTGACGAAATAAATAGTGACACCCTTCTCATTAATCTGTGTCACCCTTATTATTGATACTAAACGTCTATCATTAAAAGTTTATTAATGTATGCTGTTTTAATTAAAGATCTTTTCCATACAGTTGGGACATTAATATTTAGGTTATACTAAGTTCCTTAGAGTTAGAATCCACCGAACTAGAACCCTTTAGGTGTTCACATATAAGCCCATAAAAGTCATAGGCAGATCACTCCACCATTATTATTTGTAATAAAAACATATTCCACACCCACTATATCCGAGATTATCTTTTTGTCTGTGGTATAAATCCTGCAACAAAAGTTCGATAATCCAGGCCATTCGGTTTACCAAACCCTCTGCTACAAGAATGTACGATCATTCCCATCGCGTAGTTGTTGAAGAAAGAGACCTTAGTTGCGATGTGAAGTAAAATTCTTACCCAATTTGGGTTTTGACTTAGGTAATGGTTTCTTCAGCTTTACAGGTTTGCTCAAATCTATAGCAATAAAACAACCGTATGTTTATAATACTGTTTAGGCAATGTCACAGTTAATGATGTTTATTTTTCAGGGAGTATCACATTCTCATTGGTGGGCTTGTGAAAAGCTTCCTTCTAAATAATGTGATTACGAGTCGCCTGTACTGATTCTGTAATAGAGAATCACAATTTACTGCGTGTTTGAGTGGGGCTACTTCGTTTATTTTTTATCTCTCATTCATACTGTATCAGTGCTACTCTGGTCAACTTTGGAATCGTTCAAGGTTAACTGTATGACGATTTTCTACCCAGTACAACAAACAACTAAAATAACTTATCAATACAAGGGACTGTTTCACACAGTCCATCTGCTTCAGAGGCCGAACAGACGTCAGTATAAAAACCGATTGACCAGTCCTATGGGTCTCAGACTGCGTGTATAATAGAAAACATTTGAAATTCTGTTGATTGCAAATATATTCGTACAATTATTGTTTCAACAAGGAAAATTGCAAACAAAATTATTAACTTACATTGAGTTCGATTCAATGTACCAAACAGACAGTAAAAGATGAACTAACAATCGAATGCCCATGTTTGTGTTTTCCTGCACTACCCGATTAAAACACGATACAGTATTGAGGTCTCACGCAATGTAATTATACAAATTGAACAATTGCTCAATACCTATTTTTATCACAGAATACAATGAGCATATATAAGCCTTGACATTTTGTCTCACTCATTAACAGACAGTCACTGTTTCCATATTCATCTCGTGGAGAATATAATCCATGCTGAATATTTGGTTACTGTTTTGGATTTTATCTTAAGAATTCGAATAGAAATTCTAGCCATCTTGTTTTGAGTTCTTTCAAAGACTTTCAACGGAAAAACAATATTAATCAAACCCACTGCTATCACTGCATTGCGATCTTTTCTATTAATGGATATTTCTGTTTCTACTATAACTTGCATACACAACTCTGTGTGGATAGAGCCACAAATAGACAGAATCTACAGCCACACAATTGATTGGTTGTCTGGGAAATTGAAGGCACCCAATCAGATAGCGTGGTACGATAAGATAATGCAGCGATTGTCAATAACGAAAGTTGCAGGTTATAGTTGTAAAGGTATACATGATTGGTCCGATGTAATTTTAACTTTGAGGGTTAACTCGAGAAGTGACATTCGCCAGGGGGCGTAGCTGTAGATTTTTGTTATAGCGGCTCGGTCCTCCAAGGGATGTTGTGTAGAGCAGCTCGGATTAAAACATGTGGTTAGATGAAATGATGATGACTGATGGGTTATTTATTATTTTATAGGTTTTATAAAGCAAATATCAATATACATTTAACTAGTTATCATATTTGACATTTCCACATTAAGCCGTAAAATTGGGTAATTATCATATAAACATTTGTTAACAGAGTCACGTATCTCAGTCTGTTCAGATCAGACCTGCTTTAATACACAATGCTGTTACGGTTCTAGTGCAACCTACAAGGAGGCGATGTCTACTGGAAGTCTGAGCCTAAAGAACACATACATAAAATTTATTAAGTGGTACAAGCTCATAATGGAAACTTAAAAATGTAATTTATTATAAAATGAATCTTAAAAGCCACAAATCTGACAAAAGATGTTTTTCATTACCTGGCTGATGTCCGATTTTGTCAGACACACTCCCGTACGACCCATACACTGTGAGAGATACAAAATAAACAATGAAGCATGTACAACTATTAGAAATAAATAGCAACAATTTTTAACTACATAAGAAAGGTAACTCACAATCATTAACAGCAATCTCAGCATCCGGTTGTTTCCAGCAATCGTCTGAGAAAGCGCCATTTTCATGTGCATCGTTCCTGAACAAAAAAAGATATATAACTTATGAGCCGAATATCAACGTACCCACGTGAATATTTGTTTTTTGGGGGAAATATTAACTTACTCTGGGTAACAGCTTTGTCTCGTTGGCTTCAGTCCTGTGTCTGAGATGTTAGAGTCTGGAACATAAAAACAGATACAGAAATAAATGTCGCCTATGTTTTAAAACTTGTTTTGTTATACCGAATGTATTCTTTCCAATTTTTAGGACATGTTTTGTTTTATTTGTAGTAAACATAAGCGAAATGGAACCGACCTTTGCTTTACAAGAGAACAATTTCACTTGATGAGTACAGGCGTCTACTTGCCTTGAGCACGTCCTCACGTTAAAAGCGAACTGGAGATAACTTTGAATGCAGAAGAATCTCCAGCATGTACGATTATTATAATACGCATGGCATCGACAGAATCCATGCAACGTCATATTTTGTTGAATGCCACGTGACCTATTTTCGACCAATCGGAACCAAACCAGGTTAATAAAAGGCATACAAATGTATTTTATTTAAGAGGGGACATTAAAAGCAATGAATCTGGCAAAAGATGTGTTTCGTTACCTGGCTTCTGTCCGTTTCTGTGTAGCTCATTTCCATAGGATCCATACACTGTCAGGGGAAATAAAAATGGAATAATTAAGCATGTGAAACTATTAAAAATGAATAGTGTGGATTTGCAACCAAAATAAGAAAGGTAACTTACAATCATTGACAGCAATCTCAGCGTCTGGTTGTTTCCAGCGATCGTCTGAAAAAGCGGCATTTTCACGAACATCGTTCCTTAAAAAAATAAATTGTGCCGAAAATCAATTTACCCTCACGAGCAGTATACATAAAAGTAATTCAATTTATAGAGCGCTCTAAATAGCGATTATTTCACCCGACAACACACCGATTATACATGTATATTGTTTGAGACTAATGGGTTGCATTATACATAAATGAAGATCACGAACTCCTGTGGTACTCCAAGTTAACATATATGTTTACGAGATTTCGGCAATTTGGCCAGGGCATTAAATTTTCTCATGTGAGTAAAAATATGAGGGCCGAAAACTAGTAAAAGTAAATGTTTACGTGGAGAAGCTCAGGAGTTTGTGTTTTAAATTTATTTAACATTTCGATTGTCTTTCCATTTCGTCGAAGTTTACTGTTACCAGAAAAAACATATCACTTTTAAAGTTGAAATGGAAGAGAGCGTTAGCGGAGTAAAGGCTACTCTCTGCTCGTTGAGGGTCATTAATCTAACTTATTAACCAATTATTTTTTTTTACAAGGACCTGTCCAAACTTTACTTACCTGCGGTGTTTCTTTGTCTCGTTATCTGGAATAAATGGAAATAATAGATGTATATAAAAATGAACCATTTAGTGGTGAGACATACCATACAAAATGTTTATCAATTCTTTAGTGTTTGGCCATATTTTGGAGTTATTGATAAGTTTACCATATGTGCTTCTGGCAAAACAACACTCCACTTTAATAGGACACAAACCTGATTACCCAATTCGGTACCACAACAGAATTTGACATCACAGAAAAGGGTCTGACATGAAACCGTAAAACTTGTTTTTCTCCCTGGAATTCTGACTTATGTTACATAATACTGCTTGACCTAACTGTCGAGGTCAACAATTATCTGTTTTGCTTGGTTTATTACGGCCGAAAGTGTAATGGGAACAAACGGTCGTTGGCTAATTGTTATTTGTGCAATTGTCCGCCGTGTAACCAACAATTGACGTACAGCTATGTGGATAGATTGTTTAAGACTCATACACGTGTGTTGGATTAAATGGTATCTGTATTAAATAAATAAATCAAAAACTCTTGAGCTACTCCACGTAATCATTTACCTATTTATTTATTTAAATTATTACGTGGAGTAACTCAGGAGTTTGCGTTTATTCATAGAGCTATGTCGTTTGTCGTGCCATCCAACATATCAGGTAAGACGACAGTAAGCTTGCCTGTCTAAACCAGAAACTTACGCTAGATTTAACAATATACCTTACCTGTGTGCTTCCTATTTACTGTTCTTCGTCTGACAACGATAATAACTATCACAATAACAAGGATAAGAATCACAGCTCCGCCGGCTCCTCCAGCTATCGGTGCCACCTGTATCCCAGACTGTGGGTCAGGAGGAGGAGCAACTCTAGGAGAAGGGGAGCCATTTGTAACTGCTGGACTCGAAGTAATTGCTGAAACTAAGATATGAACAATGTAGCATTATGTTTTCCTAGATAATGAAAACACTTATTTCTACCAAGAAAGTGACACTCAGCTGTTAAAATGAACAAACGACAAGGAACTAACTAAATAAATAACTAATGAAAGCGCCGTCCACTTAATTATACTTTTCAATAACTGTCACACAAAAAAAAGAGATGATTGAAAATAGCTCAGAACCTATCCAAGACTCACTTGAAGATGTTTGCTCCAGAATTGCAAGCTTGTGAGAGCTGTAACGCAATGTATACGATCCAGTAGATCTGGTTACATAATTTTTGTGCGCTTCCTAATTGATGACATTGGTTCAGATACAAATATATTTCTCTGTATAAAATTGAACACATTATTGGGGACGTATTTGAACAGAAAGCCAACGCACCTGGTATTCTTGTTGAAGAAACTGTAATATACACAAAGACAGTTATTTCATTCGACTGCGGGGCGCCGTTGATATTATTCGTGACAGTCACAGTGTAGTTCCCTTCATCAGACTGAGTTACATGCCTCAGTGTCAGTACCGTGACAGTCCCATTTATACCAACACTCTGGTCCCGGATCGTTAGTCTGACAGGACCGGACGCTTCTCGGTGAGATGTTAACACAGTGCTCTCCTCTGATGACTTCCATACAACCGTCACGTTTTGTGTATCAGAGTAAGTATAGAAATAAACAGATATATTCTTAGTTTCTTCTTCTGACAATGTCAGTGTATAAGATTGGTTTTCAAATATAGCAGCACCTAAAAAAAACAGAAGAGGGTAGGAAAGACCAATAATAAGTTGCTGCTGGAGGCAGATAAATGACATCAGTGCTACATTTATACTACATTCATTGGATAAGAGAGTAACGATGTCATTAATCCACAGCTTATAGTGAAAAGAAGATATAACTTTCATAATTTTTGTGAAATTTGGGCTTGAATATTAACTCGTAATTGATACTATATTGAAGCGAATTGTTTATCACTTTGCTAATGTTAAATATCGACTGATAAAGAACTCCGTATAAAACATTAAACGGGCCTTAATCAATGTTAATTACTATGTACCTGTTGATTAAACAGATGGTAGCCTGTTTGATAAATTAATGCCATTTGACTTAATTTGACTAAACACACACAACCATGTTTTCTAAATTAATAAGAGAGTATTTATGTTTTGTGTGTTAAACGAATATAAACATTTGTAAAGTGATAATTGATGGATACAGAATAAATTATAGTACGTCTTTGTGTCATCATTTACAGCAGGAGTAATGTAAACTCTTACTAACTAACAGTCTAAGGTTTGAATGTCTCTGTTTTCACAAATTTTAATAGAAATAAATTGTAAAATTGTATGGCAATGTGACTTTCTAAGAAAACAAATTAGTTAAATGAGTACAACAAGAATCAAATTAGATTGTAACGTACATTATACTTATGTTCCGGCGCGACAAGCACCTGTTGCTCTTGTGCTTCTGGTGAGGATTTTTTTGCCACATAAAATCATGTACTCAGTTGTTCAAGTATCAGCTAGTTTGAACATTTAAAAGGGTGGAATGGACTTTAAAGGTCTATAATACACTATATAAAGCTGTCAATTTGTACCCGTATAAACATGAACACAGACAAAAGTAGACTTTCGCAAGCGATTTACTAACTAGGATCATCAATGAACTTACTTTGTGGAGTGACAAACACCTGTCCACTTTGTAGAGATTTGATTCCATTTGACACCTGACACATATAATACCCCGTGTCCTCATAGGTTAAGGTAACAGGTAGTTTGAGGGTAGCTGACTCTGTCCCTAAGGTTTGTAAGAGTTTCCCGTCAAGTCGATGTTCCCACCGACTGAAGTTGTAGACATCAGGGACACCCTGTGCTGTACAGGTTAATGTATGGGTCGTTTTATCATAGCTTACTGTTACATTCGGAGGATCTGGAATATTAACAGTTAGATAATCATGATGCTTTTTTACACGAAGTATCCACTATTCTAAGTGGTTTAAATTAGTGATGGTTTGGGCTGCCAAAAAAGGTACAAATGCATTACTTCAAGTGTTCATTCATGTCATTTAATTTTCAAGTCGAACTAAAATGTATATAGTGAACAGTGAATCTTGAACATTGGGTAATGCTAAAAATGCTTAAAATCCTTCCGCCGGCATGTCGCCGGCATACCGCCGGTAGAGCTCTACCAATATTGACAAATCAAATGTCTTTCTCGGGACATCGCCCTATAGTCATACTACATTACAAGAGCTATAACTCGCTGTTAAAGCTAGTAATTTCCACCTAGGGTATAAGGTAAGAATGTGCATCCATCCATGCATCTAATAGCCATTCTATCAAGAGATTAGAGCAGTTAATCTTCAATTGCATAGAGCCAAAACCTATTGCTTTTGGCAAGATTTTCCTTCAGAAAAAGTTACAAAGGGTTCTTGTTGAGTAGTACCACGCAGCAAGAGTGTAAGCGATGTAAAGTTATGAGACGTGGTAGCTACGGCTATCAGTGGTCGTTAGAAGGTTTAAATCCCCACCCACCAGCTAATATATTTTTTAAAATGATCAAATGATAATTGCATGCCTTTTAAGTATCTTAAATAGTAGCCTTTCAAGTGATACATGGGTTGTTCCAATCATGACTTGAGAACAAAAAAACTCATCTATATGGGTAATTTACATCAACCACGCTAGAAATGACGTAACGTCAATTAAATATGTGACGTAAGGCTAGAGATGGCGTAACGTCAAACAAATGTCCGATTTAAAAAAAAACAATGTTGACTGGTATATCTATAAATGGCTACTTACACTGTACAGTTAGATTTGTTGTTTGGAGAGTGTTGTCCACAGTGTTATTAACTCTACACGTGTACTGTCCGGTTGCCGACCTCTGTACATTCTCTATAGTGTAAACAGCTGATTGACTGAGGACCTCTGTATTCAACTTCCACCACTGATAACTGGGTGGGGGGTTCCCCTCAGCCGAGCACCGTAATGTCGCCGTGTTATTCTCGATGATGGGCGATGAGGTTGATATAGAAGGTGCATCCAGATCTAAAAATAATGACCAGAATAACATGAAAATACTGATATAATGATTATGCGAAACGTATTTGTATGGATTGGGTTATGTTTTATGTCCTATGGTGCTGTGCACGTTTCAAGGCCAGTTTACATTTGTTTCTTTTATTGGAAAGAAATTTATTTTTGTGTTCAATGTTAACAAATGCAATAACATTATTATTTACTAACAAACAGGGCAGTTTACTTACAGATGTTGGCCTCCTTGTATTACAGCCATATTTAAATTCTATCGCGTGGTGTACTGGGGTCAGATGACCTTAAGCCTAAATCTTTGTATTTAAATGGACAACGCCAGTAACATCTATACTGAATGTTTTTGTTATGTGTAATATATGGAGCACAGAATTCTTCCCAATCACCACATGGCTGTCAAATTTTATAAACCGATGTTTTCATTATCAATATCAACAAATTGGTCAGCGAAGGTATCTAACTAGGCCAAGTTTGTTTCTATACAATTATCATTTATCCGACAATCTATCATCAGAAATGTTATATGTTTAATTCATCTAACAACTTTGTATCAGTAGAGACAGGCAGGTGGAACAATATACAGTTAGAAGAACGGTTGTATTAAAAATGACAATCTGCAGTAAGATACGAACAAGTGTCCCTCAAACGAGTCTGAACGCGTAAGTAAAATACCAGCAAAATTTGTTTAAGAAACAAATCCTCTTATGGTATACAGGAACTATTTAACAACAAAAAATAAAAAATACTGGATAACTTAAAAACCTAGCACAACTATATTTTGTATATGTTGTTGCTCTCAGTTATTACTATACCTTTGCATACCAATTATGCTCTGTATTGTTTAATGTGACAATGTATATATCTATACACTCAGTCGGAGTGTTGGGCCTGTAACCCAAAGGTCCCGGGTTCGAATCCCGGTGGATGCAAGCAAATATATATATATTTATTCAAAATATATATTATGCTCTGTATTGTATAATGTGGCAATGTACATATAGATATATATATGCTCTATGCCCATTCTTGGAACTGAGAACAATAACAATGTGAAATCTGAATGTGTAAATCCATTAAGGTCTTGCTGTTTTGAGGAAAACGATTTTTCAATGCCCATTATGACGTAGATTATTGGAGGAAACATTATGTATGAATATGCATAGATTTTGGAAAGCTTGGGTATTTGGGATTACAAATATGTATACTTAATGAATATCCAATAATAACTGCGAAACTTATTGCTGATTGAATCAATGTACACAGAAAACACACTGCATTTTTGGGCTGTATTTCGTGGAATCTAATTATTATAACACCAAATATATCAGTTTATCATTTATATACCAATGAAATATTTCACTGCAGTGCAATAAAACTTTTTCGTATAACTCTCTGAACTTTGACCGTGTCCGGACTACAGTACTGTTTTGAGTGACGTCTGCACACTTTAGCTTGGCAGATTAAATGGAGGAATTCAGTGTAAACAGGTGAATTGATTCGAATAAATCAGAGAAGATGAGGTGTCACCTTATATACAACAGAACAGCAACAAAAGTCGCATTTTCTGTTGACCGCCAACAACCTCTTGCTTCAACCAAAAACCAAATAACGCATATTCGAATTTCCAGTCATAAAATAGTTCTTCTTAGAGAGACAAATAAATATTATGACAATCTAATTAGGAAACATGTAAGAATTTTCAATCATGTAGAGTAGCAAAAACTTATCTCATTTGAATGCATAAAACATCTATAAATCATGGATGTATTAAATTTTGATTTTATAGTTGATATAAACAAAAAATAGAATATTACACAGCGACGATTAAATACCTAAACATTGCTCTCGTGAATAGTGCAAAGAATAACCGCTTATCTCTTTTGTTCATTCGCTCGTAACGTATTCTCTATTTTAGTAAAATAATCTTAGGGTGTTATTAATAAACACCCAATAAATTAGTATATTTAGTAGAATAACGCTTGAAGTAAAACAGGTGCCTATTTATCTTTTTTAGAAATTTTGCTAAAAACAATTTCGATGAGCTTTTTTGTCTGCCCAGCCTTAGGAAAGCGTAAACAACTACACATTATATCTTTCTGACATTTAAAAAAAAAAACTAGGCCGATCTTAAAAAGAATATTTTGATGTCTACATTGTCCCCATTAAAATGCTACAAATCTGACCTCTCTACGACGAAATGAGCAGGCTACTATGTAGTGTCTGAAACATAAATTTTAAGATCTGATCTAACAACAGGTGGACATGCCCATTTCGAAAACATATTGAGAGGTCCGATATTCCAGTGTAATACATATTTAGTTCATTAGTAGCTGAAACTACACATGGACTAATGACAAATAACAACGCACAGCGTCTTCTGTGATAATCCCTTTAATCTGCAACACCTCGCCAATGACTCCATAATATGCTGACTGGAAACTAAATTAATTTATCGAATTTATATTTACCATCATAAAATTTGACCGTTTAACTTTAAATAAAAGGGAACAAATTGCCCATTTTGATACCGAGATCATAATCAAATATAACACTGACTGCTCAGCGACTTTATTTAATAAGCTGGTGTATACATATTTTTCAATATATTACGAATTTGAATAAAGAAAACTATGCAACTATATAAAACGATTTTATATTTACCTTGAGATGTAATACTTGCTTTCATACATGCATGTGGCTTTAAGCCTAATTTTAGTTGCAATATTATAATTTATATTGAAACATATAAAATATTATATTTCCAACCTACATTTCTCCTTTTTTTTATCCGTTTTTTAATAAAATTTGATCTACTAGCAGCATAACTTCTTGCTTCCAGAGTCCAAACATTAAAATGCTCACACGGCTGATTCCATGGAATTTTACTCTTTATCAGCTTTCGTCTTCAGCTCTCCTTCTATATTAAGGTAACCGTAATCCGCTAAAAAGACACGATACTGGATGGCTACATGTAGGCTAACAGTAGATGTGGTTAATCATTTCTTTAAAACAATTAAACTCAAATGATTGTTCTGAAATAGTTTACACTAACTGAAAGTCAATATAGGAGAATATTTTATTTATTAACTTTCATTCACTATGTGTAGCCTTCCACGTGTGTAGTTTTATTAATGGGAAATATGAAAGGTAACATGTGCTTGTAACTTACATCGAACATTAAGTGTAGCTGTGGCCTCCACCACACTCAACTCTGATCCGTTACTGTATCTGTTTATAGCTGTACATTTGATCGTTCTCATGGTTTTGTCTGGTGTAAAGATGAACGAGTTTGAATTCTGTCCTGTGACTGTAACACCGTCAACACTCCAGCTGTAGGATGGAGGAGGATTTGGATCTCCGGTTACAGAACAGGTTAATGTTTTAGGAGTACCCGCCGTCACGGTAACTCTCCCTTCACTGGCCTCTGGGATACTCACTCCAGACATTCTCGCTGGCAAGTAAAGAAATAAAAAACATTCGATAAATTTAACAACATTATATTTTAACCAACCTACATTCGGCTTTTTATAGTAGTATTTACTTCACCAGGAAATGAACCAATCAACAAAATCCTCGTTACTGTGGTAAAAGTGGTAATCGTGTATTTTATTCACCGGAAGCATATTTACCGAAATACACTTTATCCTGACACTTAAATAAACATTGTGAAGTGTATATGACTCAAGAAAACGTAAATATTGTATCATGCTCTGAAACCAAACTAGACAGAAACTGTGAATTCTGTACACAACACTATGTTTATCAGATGGTCTGAAACAATACATGTCATACTGACAAGGATCGTATGACGTCCGAGCAGATGCACGCAGTATACATTTGAGGACTTCAGAGAGTCGCATGAACAATGTTAGCTAAATCCCCAGCAGTGATTTCGAGTAACAGCTTCAGTGAAAAAGTGAAAAGCGAGTTCTTCAGTATAAATGCAACGAACTTATATCTCCAAATCTCGCTTAAAGAGAAGTTTTGTGTGTGTTATACTGAAATCAGTATTTCTGAGTGTATTTCCGTATTCCAACGGATTAATCAGTGTATGCTCACACCACCTAATGGGTAATATGTCTCCAATAGACTTTTATGTAGCCTAAAATTATACTCTTCCAGGTTATACTGTTATGAGGAAGGACAGACGGATAGGAGGTTAAGCTGTGTTAGTAATGTGTTTTTTTTAAAGTGTTAGACTATTGAATTCTAAGGTTGTCATGTGGCAAGAAGTAATAATCCAACTAGCATTGTTAATCTGAACAACCCAAATAAAGAAAATAGACCCTAATGATTTTAGGAATTTGACAGATCTTCTTATTTGATGATATATTATATTTGGTCATTTCATCGATATAACACTCTCTAGGAAGTTCGTGTACAAATGTGAATGGTAAAACTGTTTATGACTTCATTAATATCAACAATTGAGTTGTTTGGACTGATGGTTATGGGACCATGCTTGTTAAAGGATCTGGTAAAATGTCAGTTATTGATCTATCAATACGTACTGGTGAATTAAGCACTACAGCTATACATGGTTAGTTGATCATAACTTCCCATGTAGCAGTGACCACGTCCCTGTTAGTATTTCATCTGGAGTATCACTGCATTGTAACCAACTGGGGACTCCTCCAAGGTGGTAATTGAATAAGACCGACTGTGTGTTATTTAGTATGCATTATAAGAGTTTGTTGGGAACCATCGTTTTGATGACAATCCTGATGTGTTTTACTGGTAATATTGTACAGATAATTATTACAGCCGAATCTAAAAGTATACCTAAGGGTCCAAGCACTGTTAGTAATAAACAACCACACACCTCTTAGAAAAATGAAAATTCACCTGTAATTTGTTGAAACAAGTAGCTTAAAAAAACAACAAATAACAAAATATAGTTTATTCCAGAGAAGTAGATTACATGTAGCTATAACTGAAATTACCAAAAACCCAGAAAGAATATATAACTGGCAACAGTTTAAGTATATTAATAGAATTAAAAATCAAAAGCGAATAATGTGTAAGATTGATGATATCACTGGTATAAGATAATAAAACAAAGTGCCTACAGTGATATCGAAGGGATTTCAGCATGTAGCTAATTAACATTAATGTAATGTGTTTGCATTTGTCTCTTGTTATGAAAATTATTCCGAAAAGTTCTGCCACTGATAACAGCAATGTCCAAATTTACAACAAAATATATACAATTGAAAATATAGGTGTTTTTCTATGCAAGAACTAAAGTTCGCTCCACGATAAAGTAAGGACTCTGCTTAATGATATACAAAATTTACCGACACCTGTTTAAATGTGTTACTGCGACAAAGCAAATACTTAAAACAACATTTTTACAAGCTTGCGTATAATCTATCTACATCTTCAGGTATATCGTGGCAACTGCAACCAATTAGTCGTAACTCAGGCCTTATATACATCAGAGTGAGTAAATCTAGCCTGGTATTAGGGTGAGCAGTTATATAAGGACACTATTCTGCTAATAGAGCGGGACAGAGCAAACATGTACTAACAGAACTATACATTGAATAAATGAAGTGGTACAGATGAAATGTTTGCTTCCGAGTCCGGGTTTCTCTGCAATATTACGAGAGATTCTTGAATTAACAGTTTTTGTTTAGAGTGGGCATAGTCTAAAACAGTTTTCTCTGTGCTATTTGAGTCATGTCCAGTAAACATACAATGCTCGCCAAATGCAGATTTTTTGTATTGTGTTTTGGCCAGGTGGTTCTCATTCATACGTTCAGTAAATGTGTTACTTCTCTTAAACAATTTGGATCAGATGAAATCAATGTGGGTTGTTCTCATTCATACGTTCAGTAAATGTGTTACTTTTCTTTTACAGTTTGGATAAGATGAAATCAATGGGGGTTGTGTTCATTCATATATTCAGTAAATGTGTTACTTCTCTTATACAGTTTGGATGAGATGCGATCAATGAGGGTTGTTCTGATTCTTACGTTCTGTAAATGTGTTACTTATCTTATGCAGTTTGGATGAGATGCCATCAATGAGGGTTGATCGAAGAAGGTTAGTTGGGTAAAGAGCTTGATAACCGTTTTATACAGGTTAGAGTTTGTAGCCACATATCTTGACATCGCCTGTGCATGATGAAAATGGCTCTCCCCAGGGAAGTGAGGTTCCGACATATTTTAATATGGCTTTAAATGATTTCTCATCTGCAGTTAAATTCTAGCTTATACTACTGTTTGTTTGCAGTTACAGTCTAGCTTATACTACTGTTTGTTTGTAGATACAGTCTAGCTTATACTAATGTTTGTTTGCAGTTACAATCTAGCTTATATTGCTGTTTGTTTGCAGTTACAATCTAGCTTATGCTACTGTTTGTTTGTAGTTACAGTCTAGCTTATGCTACTGTTTGTTTGCAGTTACAGTCTA
>JAQQZZ010117402.1:0-14843 GCA_030265115.1 Mopalia vespertina | reverse complement strand
GCTTATTTAGTAAGCTGTATGTAGTTTGGATGGCTTATTTAGTAAGCTGTATGTAGTTTGGATGGCTTATTTAGTAAGCTGTATGTAGTTTGGATGGCTTATTTAGTAAACTGTACGTAGTTTGGATGGAAAATATATTTAGCATTTGTTTGGAAAAGCCGTTTGAAGTCCAGATATGCTGAGTAATTTCCCTTCCCGATAGCACGACCTGTATTTTATTTTTTTAAACTCGAGATAGCGACAAATCCATTTTATTATATGTTGATTTTTTTACTTATGTTTTATTTTTTCGAATGGGTATGTGTCAGACACCTTATTGATATGCAATTTAAAAACCCAGTCATTTTGTCAACAGCATATTTGACTTATTATGCCTCAATAGCCAGGTGACAGTGGGCTTCGGTCATCTAATATGAAATTAGTTAAGTAATTTTGCTCAGGATACCAGTCAGTGTTTATATAAAACCTGAATTAAAAGAAAAAAACCTGCTAAATCAGGATGATCATCGTTTAGTTTGAGAGCGACCCCGCTGTTGGCCATCATGGTACAACCATGGAGCTATAAAGAGAAGGAGGCACAACAGACCAACAAGCAAAGTGCCCTATGATCCATTCCGAAAACCAGTCAGATATGTTGGGTGGTGGTACATTGGACATCAAAGAAGCTTTGGCCACACCCACTGGCCTTTCAATTTTCTATAGCCCAGCATGGGCTTCTCTTTAGTGAGCCGTGCTGGCTTGTAGAGTTGTGCATCCTTCTCTTTACAGCTCCATGGTACAACTGAGCATCGACTGTATTTGACAGTTAATAGATGTATGAAGAGATGCGGATTCGCATGAGACTCCACAGAGGCTTTTTGGACATATGATTAAAACAACCTTGAAAACGACACTAATTGCAGATCAAACAAATCGTATCCGCCCGTGACATATATATTCACGTGCACTCCAATACCAGTCGCTCTTATACAGATCAATTATTGCTGCCAGTGTCAAGCCAACTACGGCACGAATCATCCAGACCGTGTAGTATATAGTAAATAAAGGGTATAAAGGTGAGCTGGGCTGGAAATATGAACTATTTGCTGATTGTTGAGACTGATCAGTAACCATGACTGAAGCTTACATAAAATTACCATACCAAATAACGGTGCGGCTTTTGGAGAGGCCTGATAATGATAAACCAATCTAAACGGTTATATTACAGGAAGGTCTGATTATAAAAATGTCGGCGTTCTATCAATCAAAAGACCGGAAGGTAAAGCCTGGTCGAAATCAACACCGTGGGTTTTGTTTTTACAGTGGAACTGAGATGAAGAAGCGATTTGTGTTCAGTGCTTAATATTCACTGAACGAGGGCAGAGAGACGCCGTGTATTTGTGTAAGGAAATGAGCCACAGGACAGCAGACTGATATTAATTAGTGTGAAGAGTAATTTATTCTGTGTCCGTTTAGAGCCACCATGGGGTATTACAATATTATATACAAGCTTGTCTTAATCTATGTCTGAATGGTTATAGGATTATTGAACTCCGCAGGCGTATTAATTTCATAAATGGACTGAAAGAAATATCCCAGAGTAGTTCGTTTTTCATAGAAACTTTATTTAATAGCATAAAGTACATTGTAAGCTCTAGACTTGTAGTGTATATGCACTCGATAAACTTACAATGATAATTCATATAAGACGGTGACTTGAATTTATAAGCGTCCATAAAATTTGGTAAATAACCCACCATTAAAAAAGAAAGTTAAAAACATAAGTACTAACCAACTACTTTTATCATTTCCCCCACCTTAAGTAGCTTCCACATACATTTACATTCGACCCGCGTAATACAAATACAAATTGAAACGTCAAGAAGATAGTATTAATAAAAACAAATATGCAGAAAGACCACCAAAAATAGAATTTATATAGTGGTCTTATGAAATAGATTGGACATATTACCCCTCGCCTCCAACACACTCTCACAGTCATTCCACCAATAGAAACAACAAAAACAATTGTACTTTTAATATGTAGCCAATCAAACCCAGCCAGTGATTGTGCGTTCAGGTGGTCAACATATAGGTTTACTTAGAGCGCTACACAAATCTCTTTGGGCATTAATATAATTGCACAATTGTGGGCCTCTGTTAAATCACAGGAACCGTACAGATACAAGGTTGTACTGAAGTCATCAGCGTAACCACTGGAAGAAAATGCGATTACCTTTTTAATACCTTAATGTTAGTTTATTAATAAGAAACGTTCTCAATAGTTTTAAATTCGGGTGGATCTCTTATGATTGTAATGTTATCCGGTAGAGTATAATATTCGTGAACCTTGGCTGAAAAGAAAGGTAGCAGTTCGACAAGCAAACGCAGTAATTTTGTGAGTAGATTGTTGAGGTTAACGATTTAAGGAGGAAACTGGAGCAGGGAGTGTTTAAATTTAAATTCAAATTGGTTGGATCTGTCGATATCCTTTGAAATGTACACAATCGATGGACTGTGCGGCGTATAGAAAGTGTATGGAATCCAGATTCTTCGTAAAGAAGTGTACTGGCCACACTTTTTGTTAAACCTGTAATTGATCCGAGAAAATCTTTTGATGAGGATCAAGGGTCTTTATTTGGTAGTTTGATAAATTGTCCCAGGCAATATCGGCATACTCAATAGTGGGTCTTATAAAACTTTTATACATAACATCAAGGCACTTACCATTTAAACGATATTTAGTGCCTCGAAAGAGTGAACTTTGAGTCTGATCTAATGTTAGTAAAGTATCAATAAGACTATTCCAATTGGTTAACGGTTAAACAAGATGTTTGAGAGTCTCGCATTAGTCAATTGAGCTATCTATAAAATGTATGCTTAGATCTGTCTGATGCCGACGTCTGGAGCAAAACAATGATTTTGCTTTACAAATATTGAAGGATATTTTCCAGACTTCGGCCCAGGATTGAATAGTAACCAGGTCTTGTTCAACAGAATAAGTTATTTCAGGGTTCAATAACTCGATGGATGAAACATATAGACATGTGTCGTCAGCAAACAGTCGAATATTGTTTGTAATATTACACGGGAGAGGTAACTCCTGAAGAAATGAACTTTAGATTTGACCTTGGCCCACTGAGAACAACTCTTTGCTGACCAGTCTAATAGATGTCCAGATATATACCCATAGAAGATGACTTGGCTAGCAAACCACGATGCCAAGCTATCAAAGAACAAAAAAAAGTCTTTCCCGTCATCTAGGGCTTTCACAAGATCGAAATAAATGCTGGAAAACTGTTGATTTTCCGGGAAGAAAGCTGTATTGGCATGATTAAATATCTTTACGTAGAAAAAAAAAAACGTGTTTGAAAATGACGCGTTCGAAGACCTAACTTAGACAGCTTAACAAGGGTATATGTCGATAATTTGACACACAACCAGGGTCTCCGGACTTTGGTGTCACATTTGCTATCTTCCATTATTTTGTGAAAGTGCTATACTGCAATGAAAGATCAATCAAATATACCAATATAGGGGATATTGCAGCACGGGTCTCGTGTAAAACTTTTTGACTCGCAGTAGTTACGGATTATGACGTAACGAAATCAGAGCAGATTACCGTTGATAAATGTACTATTAGTCTGAAATAAAAGAAGATCTGAAATAAATAAACTTCACCAAATGGCGTCGTGTTTTAAAGGACATTCGTAACCCCCACATAATCATTTGATTAAAACCGTAGCGTCCATGATACATTTATAAACGAATCTGGTTTTGTTATAAGCCAGGACCGTATTCGCATAGTGATATTCGGTAGATAAACGTACATTGTTTACGTTAAACACTGATACTATGAAATGATGCAGTACAGCTGCAGATCTATGAAATTATTTTTAATTAAAAAATTTGGTCTGTGGCTTGATCAGGCTTATAAAGGATATTTGTCACGGGGGTGGCAGTTTTTTTGTTAGACTTCCATTTTTGTGTGAGTACTGAGGCAGGCTATTGCTACATTTTAAACCCCCTTAAAAACCTTTCTGGTGTTCATTATTTTATTTGTTTTAAAATTAATTCATATTGAACAAGTATTGGCTTCAAGAGACTTCAAGAAAGTGTTTAAACCACATCATTAAATTTCACTCTAGATGTTCATTCGCAAATCTGTGTGTAATATTCCTATCAAATATCATGCTGTATCACTGTTGTCTGTCAAAACATGGATGTAAAAGTATATCTTGTGAAATTTTGGACTCTTGTGTTAGATTAAACAGGGCTTTATAAAGAATAGTTTTTGTCGACTACAGACAAGAGACCTTGTCATAGAATGGACGATACACATTCGAATGTACAGAGAGTTTACAATTTGTGTTTAAAACATGGGCATATTCACCTAGTGTCACTTTATGACTAGCTTTAGGTATTTGACCTAGACTGTATAATCCCAGAAACAAGACCAATGTGGCCACGAAATCCATCTCAAAATCAAAAAGATACAAGCATACGAGATACAAATTTTGGCAGTGGTTGTGCATGTAGACCATAGATGTAAACAATCAGTTTTCAGTTACCTGTAATATCATAAAAAGAGTATCGTTAAAGGTTCAATGTTTCAATGTTGTTTTCTTTTCAGAGGGGTTCTGGTTAACTATTAAAGCTACGTTTGAGCCTTTTCCTCTTATTTCATAAGCCTGTTATTTTATACAGAGAATATTTGCTTTGCCTTGAAATATCACTCCGTATACATCTTTTCCCCATAACAACCCGAGATTAAGATCTATTTAGAACCATGTATCTTGGGTTTTACATAGAGCATGAGATCATTCATCGGAAGGCCTGTTAAACTAGCAACTGTAAAAAACATCTTCAATGTCACTCAGTCCTACTGGTCCATGTAAGTAATTTTGATTTTGTCCACAGATAAATCTTGCAAGGACTCTCGGCCAGCGAAAATGATTCCATCTCACCATCGATATACAGTTGAATATGGTAGTTGGTGCGAATAGCTCGATGAGGCTGTTTGCGCCAACAAACACAATCAACTAACCAAATTTGGTAGCATTAACCACTTTTGGATAAGCATCCCTGATTCAACGCTTGTGTCAAGAAAATTCAAAATTTCATGCAGCTGTTTCGACCTAGAACATTTAAAAAAATGTATGGTTGTATGTATGGTTGTAAATACTTATTGCTATGGGTGGGACTTAGGCATATACATAAGACGGCAGCTTGATATGTCTTAATATGCTGTAGATGTGTATTACATTAGCTAGGATGTGATTTAAAATGGTTATTTACAGTTTATTCCCAGAGATAACCAACACAATTTGACAAGTATTCAATATAAATGTTTTTGTTCTCGGTCATCTGACACCTAAATATGTGCTTAGACAGGCTAATTTCTCCTAACAAAAAAATAATAATAATAAAAACACGACATAACATTTAGTTTTCGTTTTTATAAGTTTATCTATTTTTTATATGAGTTGAACTGTCTGTTCAAGAAATATGATTGAAATTGCTCTCTTTCAAGTTATGGGATCCTCTTTATATTTTAATTTTGAATTGAGCAAAATGTTAATGTTAGATTCCAGGGAAGGGGTTGGGTAAAGACAATATGCTCTAAAATTGGACATATATCCTTCTGGATTGTTAGTTAGATATGCTTCACCATTGCTGAGACCAAATTTCATTTTCAAGCTGATACGCATCAGACCACGTTTTCTGTTTTTTTCAGAATCTCGAATTAGTTTTTTGCTTATTTATTTTTTCTGATTTGCAAATTGGATGTGCGACAATGTGATTACATAGATGCTATATTCAATCATATGATTGATACTGGGACTTTTCCAGAACAATGGTCACATGGTATAATAATTCCTTTTGTTGAAGACGGAGACAGATGCGAACCAAGTAACCAAGTGTCTTCAGCAAAATTTTCTCTCCTGTTATTAATAATAGACTTTCAGATTGGGCAGAAAATAATATCGTGTTGCCTGGAGAACAGGCTGGCTTTAGATAGGGATACTCAACCATTGATAACATTTTTACACTTTTTACATGTATCCAAACATATTTATTAAAACGCAAAGGCGAGTTATATTTGGCATTTGTCGATTTTTAGAAGGCGTTTCATAACATTGAGCGCTTAAAACTATTTTTTACTTTCCAGTATGGGTTTACTGGTAAAATATTTAATTATCTTAAAGCTATTTTCAGAGAAGTTAAAGCTTGTGTAAGATGTACCGGGGGCTTAACATCCCAGTGGGCGTGAGACAAGGATGTGTTCTAAGCCCTTTGATGTTTTCACTATTCATTAAGGAATTATGAAATTATGTCTGTTTGGAACGGGCACTTCGCCTAGCTTGTAAAAGATCGTTTCGACCTGGGTTGACCACCCCCAAGTCAATGACGTTGAGTGAATGTGGAAGGCGATCTCCATACTGTATAACAGCTCTAAAATCCATAAAATACTGGTTATTCTAGTAACGGCACCAAATAGATACCCACATAAGGCGTACGAAATGCTATGTCACCTAGACAAAAACTGTAAAAAAAATAAATGAATAAAAACCTCGGCGAGTTATGTAAGACAGTTAAGGCTTCGGTTATGCATGGGATAACCAAGGAGTGGGCCAAGTAAACATATTTGTATCAATATTACGGCAGCGATTAAAAACATACTTCAACAAAACTCGCACCCAAAGCTACTTGAAAGCTCATGATATGATGTAAAATATGTATAACCAGTACAAAATAATTTGGAATGTGAATTCTATATAGAACAGTTAAATATGTCAATTAAATACAGAACTGCACTTGTGAATGTGCGTGTGGGCACAGCTGTTTTTTTAATGGATAAATGAAGGTTTACAAACAATAATAGAAAGGTTTTGTCAAGTTAGTAACGTTAATTAAATAGAATAATAATTTCACCTTGTTTTCATTTGTGATCAAAACGAAGATATTCGTTTGAAATTGATGCAGAAATTCCATCAGAACAGGGCTTCGGTGAGATTCAATATACTGATGTCCTCTAGAAGACCAGGCAGTGTAAATGCACTCTCGCGAATATGTCCGTTATGGAAGATTGATTGATTGGTGTTTTAAGCCGCGCTTAAGGGTATTTTACTTATATGACGGTGGTTTATTCCAACAATAATTGACACTAGCACAACCAAGGTGTGAAGCGTTTCCATAATGATGGAAAGTTAATTTTCCTCCAGTGCTAAATAAAATAAAGAAAGCATTGCTACTCTTCAAACAAACTACCCTTAGCTACAGGGCCTGATAAGGAAGATGTTTGATACATATTAACATTGTCTCCATATTGTACAACTATAAAGATGCATGTATTCGGGCCTGTGGCCTCACCAACTGATCATAAATAAAGACTGATATTATGATAATGTGTCAAGCTTTAAATTGTTAACTCGGGAAAGGTTGATCAACGAAAATACCGGTGATCTCCTCAACGATAGTTTTTGAGGGAGTTATGAGACCAAACTAATAGAACGGCTTATTGAAAATGAATTGTGGTCTTTGACAGGCAGATGGCACTTGATGGAACTTGGAGGTAACAAAAGGCTCAGGGATATCAGAAGTAAATATAACCTATAAGAATAAAACAAACCAACAAAAAAAAACCATACACCAACACGAGTTGTAATGTCGTAATAGAGGCATTGGATGTTATGTTATAATAATTCTGTTCCAATGCCTCTTTTACGATATTTTACGTCACAATATTAATGTGACGTCATGTCCTGTGTGATTTGTTGTTGATTTCTGTTTCTATGGTCACATCATGTTGTCTTGGACAACATTGTCTGATTGGTTTAAATCATGTTAATAATTGAATAAGTTTATTTTTGAATTTTATGAAAGCTCGTATAATTAAATGATTACGTGGAGTAGCTCAGGAGTTTATGTTTTTATCTTAAAAAGAGAATGTTCTTTTAAACAAATAAACAAAAATGAACAATGTTGACCTTGAAAGGGTTGTCCATCCTTAACAAACTGCTGGCGTTTTATTTACTATTATCAAGGGGCCGGGAACTCAAGAAAAAAATAATATTGTGTTGTTGTTGTTTTTCAGAGAGGAACTCCGAAAAAAACACGATTACTGTCTTGTGTTTAATATTCTCTGCACACCTTTATAGAGGTTGGGTATATTCCTTTAACGAATTGAGCTTTACGACAACAGACTAGTCTAGAAGTTGTGTTGTGTAGAAAGTGACCACATTATTGTCGCTAATCTTTAGCGACGTCAGTCAATTGTCTAAATTGTTGATTATTTTTTAAGAATCGACCAATCTGTATAGAATCGACATTTTATCAGAGATTCTTCTGTATATAACACTCATTAGGCCTACAGCAAACAGTTTTTGAAAACTGTGCAGACCAACACGGATGAATACGGGTCTCACTAGCAATAGCCATAAGCATTGACCAATTAAGCGACCGGTACTATTGTCAACTCTACATAACCACTTACCATTATTAGTACTAATCACTCATCGTCACTGCTGTACTGTTACAGCGCGTATATATGAGAGACTCGCTACCTGGTACGCTAGCTACCTCTCTTTGGTGAGAATGTAGGGACCTATTATATTTTTCATTATGCATCTCGCACGTCAAAATTTCATTGTCACTGCATCTCGCACGTCAAAATTTCATTGTCATTGCTGTACTGTTACAGCGCGTATATATGAGAGATTCGCTACCTGGTACGCTAGCTACCTCTCTTTGGTGAGAATGTAGGGACCTATTATAATTTTCATTATGCATCTCGCACGTCAAAATTTCATTGTTGCTAACTTTAACACCAGTATGGTTCGCATAGTAGATGTAACCGCTAATTACATTAACAACTGGACCAAGGCCGTCGTTCAGTTGTTAGTGTGTCGGCCTTCTGATCCTCACTGGTCCGAGTGCCTCTGTCGACCTGACGTATATGAGGGAGTCACATGATGTGGCTCCGATAATCGCAAAGGTAGCTTTTACCAGGTTGTCTCCCGTTTTCCACCATATTTAAGTAAGACTGTGTGAGATCTAGACAGTCCGTCGGCATACACGTTACAGCCGGTTTAAACAAACAGACAATGGCAACATTGCTGAGAATTTCTTATAAGTGTAAATGTACAAATTTCTGAGGGACCCACTGGTTAAGTCGAAACTTCCCACTGTATCAGATAACTTCTAACTCGCATTTTCTTTATATCGGAAACATTCATTTCTGTTTTTGTGGAATACGATCAAAACCAGTTGATTTATTCTTAACCCATACCGAATATCTTGTTTGCTTCGTATTAATCGCATACTTTCTCTACCATGTAGTATGTCATTATTTCTCTCGAAACATCTGTAGCTTACCCATAAAAACTCAAGTTAAGATCTATTTAAAAACTATTTAGGGATTTTATAAACAAATGAGGTGATTCATCGGTATTAATTAATCGACATTCCTGTGCCAGTCTGATCAATTTTAAGATATATGATTGTGCTATACACGTTAAGGACAGGGTTTAGATTAATCCCTGGG
The DNA here is from genome assembly GCA_030265115.1 of Mopalia vespertina. Classification (NCBI taxonomy): domain Eukaryota; kingdom Metazoa; phylum Mollusca; class Polyplacophora; order Chitonida; family Mopaliidae; genus Mopalia; species Mopalia vespertina. Next base: position 5,317 of record JAQQZZ010117402.1, on the reverse strand, counting down.
TTTCCAATTGATCACCCAGTCTCAATTTATCGGGATATATATATTTTTTTTTTACACCAGTCCAAAGACAAGTTGTATTATGTTTTCGCATTGGCGGTTGGATTAGTTTGCGCAAAAATAGTTTCCGTAGAATATATTGCTTTGTCGTTGTCCGAATTTGTTAAAACTCACTATAGCTACAACCACTGAAGACGGTTTAAGTTTAAAATTCTACAAAATACTCATGTGGTGGTGAATCACTACTCATCCCACTTTTCGGTATAATCAGTTGTGTAAAAAGTCTAGTCAATACTATAACTGTAACAGGCTTCCATACTTATTCTCTACCAAAACATATGCGGCCGGAAATATGCGAGAATTACCGACTCTAAGAGGCCACATGCACATACTGAAGATGGGAGATAACTCTGGTTGATTTAATTTGAAATTTCCTTCAACGGTCATTGGCACCATCGGACATAGTCCTACTTTTGTTTGAATTGTAATCACTGGCCACTTCTTTCCATTTAAAACAAGCTGTAGATAAAATCAGGAATAGCGTGATACTCAATTGTGATGTAAGCAATGAAACAAGTTCAGTTGGATTGTTAATCTTTTTCGTACCAATCCGCAGTGTTTCCGGCGGTGAACATTATACGTTTTCGTGTAGCGTTATTAATTACTTCCCGTCATCTCCGATGTACCTGTGGCGGACACAGAAAGAGCCTAGGCGTGTTCCGACGTGTAAACCACGTGCGGGATCTGTTGCGGTTTTTTTGGTCATCCATAAAACATCCATGATTGCACCCACTGTGAAAGTAATGAGCAAATTTAACTAGCACTTACATAAAATGCAATAGTTTTAGGCCATAAACCATCTGTTGAAGAAAATGGTGGGTCGTAAAACATAAAACTAAATCCAATTATTGACAATAATAAAATAATGGTTCCACGATATTGCAAAAAGAACACACCGAATGATTTCATCTTCAAAATTTATTAGCCCAAAAGGGGTAAGCTGTACGAAGCAAGCGGGAGGCATGTATCATTTTCAAAGCTGTCATTCCATAAATATTCACCAACAACCTCAGATAATCGCTAGGGAAATAAGTGACATACTATTTTTATCATACTGAATTTCAGTGTATATATACTGCATAATTTTTCACTTTACCATAGGTTTAGCTTGAAGTTGAAACGTGTGATGTCAGTATTATCCTTCGTAAATGTCATTTCGCTCACAAGTTGGCTTAATTTGTTTTCAGAAATAAGAAAAGACATTCACCAAAAACGACCGTTTCTATCCACTCACTTCGATTTAGCCCAATAAAAGTCTTAAATGACGCTCAAGACCAACTCACAGACTTTCAGTGATGTCCAGGCATTGACAAATTTCCTGTTGAAACTATATTTGTGTATTTTGTTTGTACGGTATTTGGTTAACAAAAAATAGAAAATTAGCTATTGTATTTCATTTTCAGATCATGTGTCATTCGAAGCGATGGTTAACACAGATTCTATATAAGATATTTAAAGAGGACATAAAATAGACATTTTCTCTCGGGCTCTGGATTTGATATCTTAGATCCATTTTGCAGCAACAACAACCACCCTGAATCAACCTTAACACTAAAACAAAACAAGTTACGCACTGTCTTTACTGTAGCGAATGCTGAATATACATTCTTGATTCGGGTTGCGTCTCAATTGTTTTCTGTCCAATGTTAGTCAGGGTGATTTTCACTTGCACACTAGATATGAAATGAACCTATTAACTCTATATCCGGTCACACAGCCATCGGTCTTAATATATCCATACATACGGTAGACCCAGGTGCCGTCATTAGCCTATGCAATACTGACGGTACAGCTTCATCAAAAAACGTCTTGTAGATTGAGATTTTCTTTATCCAAACTGCACAGAAAGTAAAATCTTTTCAAACAGAATCAACGTGTAAAACGTCTGTCGATATACTATACTGACGATTCTTTTCCCAGCTCTTTTTTTCGGGAACAGTACTACAACAACAACAACTACAAAAACGTCTTCATAATACAAGTGAGTGACTGACAAGGCCTATCCCCTTCCGGCCGAACATAAACACGAGCTCTACCGGTTGCCTATATATACAAGTGTTTTTTTTATTTTATTGTTTTTTTTTTCCTGTTATCATCGCATCTTAATATATAACTACGTTGGGATAAAAACATAAATAACGCATGTAGTCTGATCAGATCTGTATAAGGCTATAACAACTGTTTGTATGTCCTACACTTATTATCGTTTCTTAAATAATTTTTTGTTTGAACATGAGGGAGACCGTCTTAGGCGACCATAGAGACAGTGGCAGTAGAGCGTCGTGGCATCATCCGGCTTCCATAGTAAACGGCCCAGGTTTTTTTATATAACATATGCGTGGCATATAGTCTATGTATTCAACATTGATTTTTGTGAAAATGAAGACTGTTGTGATCGTTTCTCAGTCTTATACATAGTTACATAGTTGAATTGGTTTAATTAGAAATAGGTGAATGTTTTTTTGCACGGGTTTTTCTAACTTGTTGGAAGTTTCGTACAAAATAAGATCAGTCGTATTATGGACTAGTCTGTGAATTTCATTGCTTAAAATAGTTCAGATCGGTTCTTTGCTTTCCCTCACTTTCAGAGTTAGGCGGCCTCTGGATCCACTCTTTTTGGCTTACGAAATATCAGTTAAATATGAATCAGGCGACGGAAGGGGAATGTTTATAAGCACCAAAATGTTTTTCATTTTGGAAAACTTGTAGCTGATTTGTTGCACAAAAGACCATTCTTATAATGGCGGCTCCAGTCTCAGCTTTTGGGCTGGGAAAGTCGACCTCCTGAAGTCCGCGGTATACTGTTAAACTGCTCAATAAGGCTACTGCATGAGATTAACAAATATGAAATATCGCCATACAGGCAATGATATCAACTTTATATTGCAAATTTAATTATGGTTATGTTAATTAACGATTGAGAGGCGGTTAATCCTGACCTCAATGGTGCATGCATCTCACTTATATGATTGTGGTGTAATTTAACATTGAAAAGCCACTAATACATCCATAAAAGTGAAGTGTGTTGTCGTGCTGGAGAATTCATGCCCCCCCCCCCCCCTCCCCACCCCATAATAAAGAAACCTAGTTAAATAGTCCACGTTTAACCCTTTAAAGCCCAGCGTATGATATATAATACAGTTAATTGATAATGCGTTTTTGTAATGATCAAAGCCTACTGTATCATATATGTTACATATATGATACAGTCCCAAAATGTAGGTCAACTGTCACGTGGGTGCAATTTGATTATTGATATTCCATTTTAGGCATATAACCCTTACTATGTAAGAGCCCCATACAATTCTGCAAATTGGAACCGGGCTTGGGCTTTAAAGGGTTAAGCTTTGTGTATTTCTGCATATCAAATACACCAAAATATGCAAGCTAGACCAGTCCAAGTTGTAAGAAATGGTTTTTCATTTTTACAAACTACATTACAGAGTGGGAGGCCTCCATTATCTACCTAGAGTGTAAATGATGACAATGAACTGAAACAGATTATTGAAGGGAGGTGATCAGGCCAATGTACAACCTACTTAACACTGTGCATCAGTACAATTGCATCCGGTAACCTTATAGATTGGTTTATTGTTGCTTAACGCTGTGCTTAAGGGTATTTCACTTATATGAAAGTAGTATAGAGTTAACACAACTATAATGTGAAGTGGTATATACAAACACTCTGTTGGCAAATTAATGTCCTCCATAGCCGACAACATAAATATACTTAAAGTATACTGCCCTAAAGCCCTCAGCACATGAGCAATTCCCCCTTTGGCGACTTGAAATCTCAAGGAAATCACTCCGGGTGTGGCAGGCTTGTGATGCCACTAGACACTTTTGGTGACTAGTCCAAGTGATCAAAATTTTGATATCTTGCAACTCGTTGTCTTGTCGATTTTCTGCGACAGAAAATCACAGCCATAAGATGCTCATCCAATCAGTAACTGAGTTGCAGTCCCAGGATTTAAATTTTTGAAAAAAAAAAGATGTATAATAAGCTGGCTCCATCATCAGTGCCTATAATGATAAAAATCAAAGCTAAAAATTTATACGCAGTTTTCAATGAAAGTCATTTTTGAAAAAATTATGTCAACTGCTTTGTGTGATGCAAAAGCTGTCACCGACAGAAAATCTCTTGCAATTAGTTGCGGATGGAGAATCACTCATGTGCAGCAGGCTTTAGTCAGAGGGCCATATTCTTTCAGCATATAAAATGTCAATAGCACTTTGAGAAACTGTGCTCAGGAATCTGCAGAAGCAGTCTAAAAGACCTACATTTATTTTCTGTCCCGTCCAAGTCCAACAGGAACTTGTCCACTTCCTCCTGGTTTGAAACATCCACTCCCTGAAAGAGGACAAGATTAAACATATTGGAATACATTTGGAATCCTAGGATTTAAGTCCGACAGAATGTTTGCTTGATTGGAGTGTGTGGTCTTTCATACACAATATATAATTGATGCACCTTAAATATCATGTTTCATTGTTGTAAATAAAGCCAAATTCTAAATTTTCATCCATAATATCATCTCAATTGGCTGAGGATTGCATTGTTAAAGATCAACAGTCTTATTTTTGACGTAGTTTTTCACAATTGGTAAAAAAAAAAAACTTTCCTCTTGGCAGTGCATTGATCAAGATGTCCAGTTGGTTTGTTGAGTTCCACTGTGAGGTACTGTAGAGTTTGTTTGATTACTAATTTAGTGGTTATTAGGAACCTGATACGTAAAACCAAGATAAAACCTTGGTAAAACCAATTGTGACCTCCATATACTGGAGATCCACTGGGGGACTCAAACTCGAGGGGAATTTTAAAGTCTGACATGCTAACCCCTAAACCACGGCTGTAGATACCTTACTACTAACTCACCTGCTTGACCAGGGCTGGAGCAATTATATTGTTCACATTCGCAATAGCCTGGGAAACACCTGAAACAAAAGTTTGCAATTGTGACAACACAAAATAAGACAATCTGTTTGAGTTTTTGGATGTTATATGCAGCACACAGTTTATACAAGGCATGTTTACATTTATTGCTTGATTGATCGATTGATTGGGGTTTAACGTCGTACTCAAAGGTATTTCAATTATATGACATGCCAGCCCAATGGGTTAAGGAAACCACCCTCAACACCACTGGCAACAAACAAAGACAATACGGGACAAATACAGGAGTCACAGGACGCAATACAGACACCACAAACAAATCGGCTTCCTGTTCCCCTTTAGCTCTGAGAGCACCAGGGCAACATG
>JAQQZZ010117401.1:0-29462 GCA_030265115.1 Mopalia vespertina | reverse complement strand
TAAACCCATTTTCTGTAGCCCATTTCTCAATTTTATTAAGACTTAGCTGAAGTTGTCGTTCTATGTTGTTCATATTTCTAGCTCTGTAGCAGATAGGAGGTCATCTACATACAAAGAGCCTATTGATCTTACATACATACCAAAGATAATAGAAAAAGGCATCCGATACAGTGAATGGTCGTTCGTTAGTTGAAAAGTCGTTCTTGTTATATATTCAAAATATATCTTATAATTGATATAGTTCCACTTTCAAACGTTTCACAGTGTATTTTGGACAATAAACATAACTACCATTGTTAACGACATAGGGAATCTTGGAGTAGCCTTGATTCGGCATATCTCCCTCCAGCATTAAGTTTGTTGATATTTTTATCTAGACCGAGCGGGCCTTGCCTGGTTAAAGGATGTGGTTAATTTGCCAGCCCGGAAAAAGTATATGGTAATCACCGCAGCTCTACAGAAGAAGAAATCATAAGAGTAAAAAGCTGCAGGACTGAATAGCTTTACTGCAGCTAATATACCAATACTGCTGGGTGAAATACCGTGAGCTATTCCAGTCTAAGATTAGCAAACATACTCTGAAATATAATACCTCTTAATTTAACTGTTCAGAATGATTGCTCAATGGAAATGTCAAATGAACGTAGTATAGCAGACGTGTGTGACAAAACAAACAGAGCTAACATACAGTAAAAGAAGGGAATTTTGTACCAATTACCAAAGTTCCCCGTCTCTGAACTCAGTTGTGCGGGAATTTATTACACACCTTGATGGGTAGTATATAGCCAGCCAACAGCAATCGCCTGTAAGGCACAGAACTGTGGTGTTTTCCTTTTTTTTCAGGTGTTCAACTACAATATACAAGCGTGAAGTCTGGCTTATGTAGAGAAAGAACTAGAATAATTGTTAATAGCAACTTCTGCCACACACACGCTCGCACCAAAACACACTCATTGCTAATACGTGCTTCCTGCAATGTGGCGGGTTGTTGGAGGGAGCTTAATGTTGCCCTGGTGCCTTATGAGCTAAAGATGACAGAAACTAAAGGATACCTTTTAAATACGAGAGGGCAATGATGTACATATAATGTAGATATGGTTCTTATCTGATTGCATCCGACTAAGCTCCGGAATTGGCTAACATACAATAAGAGCAAGGTTGAAATTTTGTTGTGTTGGAGGTGAATATTTCAGTCTCGCGACGAAATGTTTCCTTACTACGTGTCCCGTCTGAAGTTTTTAAAGCTTAAAGAACTTAAAAGAAATGGACTTTAGCACTAACCTTTTACAAGCAAGAGAGAAAGAGACACCAGCGGGTGTTGAGCTGAACGTATTAAAGTCCTCCCTCTTTCCTGTCGATTTAAGAAGAAACGCTATCCCTAACAAAGAGTGTTACATAGAATTGTTTCTTTCTGGGGGATAGCTTTTATATTACTGTCATATCAAACTGTGTGGACTTATATGGATGCTGTGTAGTCATTATTTAAACACATTGCAGGATCTGTTTGTTTGTTTGTTTAATTGGGGTTTAACGCCGTAGTTAATGTTATTTCACTGGATGCAATGGGTGAAGGAAACCGCCTCCGACAACACTGGCAAGAAACAGAAACATCACAGGACAAAAATAGGACGCTCACAGGACAATACAAAGACGTCAAACATGTTTGTAGCTTTGATAATAAACACAGACCTTGATAAATCAGATCTCAAAATATAGTATCTGTTTTCAGATGACGATACATGAATGTTAATAAGCTAAAGGGACACTCACAGGGATGTTAAGGAACGAACACTGATTCCTTCCCAACACCATGTGTATCTTTATGTCTAACCTTTCAAATATCACAAAATGAATGAGAAACAATCTGCCTTAAATGTTAATAAGATAGTTTATTTATAGAAACTCAACAATAAACATTTAACAAGGAAATAGTAGTTTTACTGACTAAAAGTGTGCTGTATTCATTTAATAGTACGAAATTGAAAATTGATTGAGTTGCAATTTCCGTCGAGAATGACGCCCCTTTAAAAACGAAACAAATTGCAAAAGGGTACTCAAGCAGACTGATGCAAACAACTTGCTTTTTTAAAATGTGCATTTTAAAAAGTACAGGAGCGAGTAAAAATATATAGGTTAACATCTTGTAGTTATCTTGTAATTAATGAAGTATTTCATTATCTGTCTTTCATACAACGTATAGTACTGGCCAAGGCAACTCCAGGTCACCCAATCACGAATCACCGAAGCATCGATGGAAATTGTCAACTGCAATAGAGAGACTTAGAGTTTTATCCCCCTAGGCGCGAGGATTTGTTTTATTAACAGATGAAGAAGATGTGTACACGGATTCCTCAGATGTTTAACATACGACAACCTACAGTCTTACAGGTAATAATTATATGGATTATTGTACAATGTAGACTTCTCTTTCATTCAACAATTCTGCGTACTTTTGTATATATTCGTATATCAATAGAGGTCTTATATAGATTTAACAAAGTCACATACAGATAAAAGAAAATCAAGCACATTGTATCATTTGGTAAAGGCCTTGCGTACCCGTTACTCTGGACTTCCTTCATGGACATTAACAATACGGTAGTGATCTAGGCCATCTCACGTCAGGCACAGGATGGAAACCTCCATGAGTCATTTGAATTTGCGCGAGATGACGCGGTGTTATTGTGCCCTTTACTTACGCCATCTGGGATTTTGTATTTGTTGAGTCATAAACATATCAAAAGTTATTTTTAAATAGTTTTATCTCTGCGACCAGTCATATAGACTACCTTTATTAAGTCCACATTTCCACCCTCTGTTTCTGTTCTAAGAGTGGTCTTTATGCAGCTGGACTGCATTGGCTATCCATATGCCACAACGAATGTGTTTTCCCACTTGTGCTTTGAGAAATGCATTTTTACTGACTTTGGTCAGGTTCCCTTTGTAGTACAATTAAACAGGGTTTTTTCTAAGGTTTTCTGTGCTCGGCAACATATGAAAGAATACACAAATGTTCATACGAAGAGCTGCTCTTCAGCGCCAAATCTAAAATAACAAAAAAATAAATAAAACTATAACTGGTTTTTATTTAAATTGATTAACGTATATTATTGTTGCAATAGCTTCGATCAGATGTGTTTCTTCAAATATTTTGATTAAAGCTAAAACGTTAAAATTAATTTCTAGTTCTCACATTTAAACAAACGTCAGGCATCTGGAGCCTCAAGAGTCTGGTAAGTTTCTGGTAACATATGACCACTGGTGTTAGCGCTACATAACAATAATTAGCAATTAACGAAGACCTTGAATTTGGAAAAACTATCGATGCTCAATAGAAGATTGATTGTTTGATTGGGTTTAACGTCGTACTCAAGGGTTCAATAGAAGAATATGCAATGAGTTATAGAGGGGAAGTGCCCATGGACAGGTCTCAAATACACCCTGTAAGAAAGTAGCAATGAGCTCCAAAGAACCCATTCAAGACAGAGTAGATAGTAAACAATGGCTCATCAATCAAAGTGAAGAACTTAATCAATATCTAGACAAATTTAAAAATACAGGGTTAAAATGACGTACAAAGCATGGTGTGTTCTGATAGGTTATATCAGTGCATATTTCAGTTATTGGGTGATTTTTTAAAGTAACGAAACACAGAGGTCCTGATAAACTTTATTTGGTCAGATTTCCCTACTATTTGTGAGCGCTGACACTTCAAGTATCCGACCACGAAAGTTAGCTGAGGATAGACTGTTCTCCAGGACACCTGTTGTAAATCTCTTGTAAAGTCCTAAATCATTGGTGAACGCTCTGAATGTTTCAGCCTGAGTTACCATCAATAAACTAGCCTCAACCGTCAAAGTTTGTCTCAAAATATCACAACATTATCTCCAGCACCTGACACAAAGTAATGTTAGAATTATTTCGACACCAATCTACCACTAATCACACTCTTTTAAACGTTTGAGGTCAACGAGGCCAGGCTGTTACTACCCACATGCTTTACCGCATTCTACACTGAAGTTTCTTTTGTTAAGCCAAATACTAACAAAATTCCACCTAGTGCCTTGGCTGTCCACTTTGTTCAGACACCAGGAGGACGGAGTTTGTAGCCCGTGTCTGGCCGTAGGTGTTTATATATAGATTTTGTCAATGTTTGTTTTACATTTTTAAATGAAATTTATTACGTTTTATGAAATAACAATTTATTGTTCAAAACGACAGTAAATATTGTGCGAAACGTCTTCATGAAATGAAGTTTTCTTTGTTTTTGTGGGCAATTTTTTACCACGTCTAATACTTATAGTTTTAAATGTAATCGCAATCCATATCATTGGAATGTTGGCAATGGAAAAAAACAGTAAACAAAAAAATGTATAGATGTAAATATCGGGCATCAATTTTGACAAATTGATCCGTATATTATACGCTAGATATAATACACCTTTGGTATTTTAAAATCAGTTATATACATCCACGGTAATCGGTAGAACTTGAGATGAAACTTATAATTTGAAGGAATTCCTGATATTCTCCATTTAACATTTCTTTCAACAAAATGCTAATGGTAATCTATCTTGAGAGGGAAAAAACATGTTGTAGAATTCTTGCCAATAGTCTGATCTGTCTAGCTCCACTAGACTGCAAAACAACCGGACAGGGAATATGTTGAGTCCTGTTTTAATTTAGACCGTACAAATGTATGTTTTTTCGAAGACAGTTTGCTGCAAAGATATATGCTTATCTTTGTGTTAATCAAAGTAATCCTCTACTATTTACTTATCTTTAATAGACAGTTTGTTTGATTATGTAATCGGCTCCATTATAATTTTTATTGCACACCTCTCGTCTTCGATTGCGCGTCGTTACCTCAGGTAGGTCTTTACAGTCTATACCATCTATAAACATGACCTAGAAGTATAAACATAATATGTCCGTTATTCAGAGTATAATCCTCTAAACATTTACTTTTCCGCTATCCCCTGTGCTAGTTAATAACTAAATATGAACTCTTCACAGTTTTTGACAAGGGCACTCCAAGCGTCCAGACATTGAGATTGCTTTAAGATTGAGCAAAATGTTCTGGAATACAGTATGATGAAAAGCGACAATGAATAAGAATTGTTTCCATCACAAAAAGATGATTTCATTAATTTAAGGTGTATGTTTTCCATCATCAAATTTTTCATCAGTTCTTGCCAGTTTAAAGAATGTGGTAAAAGAAATACCAGTTTGGAAAACACTAATGGAAATCCGGCTGGCTCGACGGAAAAAAGAATCCATGGAATCTACGGTGAAAAGACTGACCCAATTTTCGTAAACTTGCATAACAATACTGCTGGACGAAACATAGACATCTATTGTAGTCTAAGATAAGCAAACACAATTATATATCTGTTAATTAAGTTGACTAGAATGATTTTGCTTTATGGAAATGTCAGATGAAGTTAGTACCGGTATTGATTGATTGGTATTAAACCGCGTGCGTAAGGGTATTTCACTTATATGAGGGCGGTATATTCCAATAATAATTGCCATTAGCACAACCAAAATGTGAAGCGTTTTCATTATGTTGCAAAATTAGTTTGCATTGCTACTCTTCAAACAAACTGCCCATAGCCAGAGGGCAATACCGGTATAGAAGATTACCTATGACAAGTTGGGATACCTTTTCTATTCTCGACACCTCTGTAACTTATACAATACAAACAGAGCTAACAAGTAGAGATAGAAGGGTAGTTTTTACCAATTACCGAAGCCCCCCGTCTCTGAACTCAGTTGGACCGGGATTTATTACACACCTGAATGGGTAGTGTAGGCCTATAGCCAACCAACAGCGATCGCGTGGCATGAACAGAACTGTGGTGTATTTGACAGGTGTTCAGCTCCAATATACAAGCTTGAAGGCTGGTTTATGTAGAGAGAAACTACAATAATGGTCAATGAAAACTACTGCCACACACACGCGCGCACCAAAACACACACATTGCTCATAGGTATTTTCTTGAATGTGTTTTGTTAAGGGCTACAGATACATCTTAGTAAGTTTACACACTTGGATATGACAGTTGTATCAAAGCTACTTCCCAGAAAACAACATAAACATAAAACATAAAACCTACATGAAAGAGGGTGGACTTGGTTACGTTTACCTCAACACCCGCTGGTGCCTCTGTTCTTTCGCTCCTGTAAGTAAAAGGTTAACGCGGATGTCCAGGTCTTTTAAGTTCTTTGAGGGTGCTGTGTTGTTAACGTTTGAGGGGACACCTGTTCTTGAAATTTTCGGCACGAGACTGAAATATTAACCTCCCAACACAGGAGAATGTGTTTTATAAATGGCTGCTGATACATCTGAGTAATTCCACACAGTTTGATAGGACAGTAAAATTAATGCTATCTCTCAGAAAACAATATTGTTATTTTAGTACTCTTTGTTAAGGGCTATCGTTTCTTTTTAAGTCGATAGGAAAGTGGGATGACTTAAACACGTCAATGTCAACACCTGCTGGTTTGTCTGTTCTTTGTCTTTTGCTTGTAGATTAGCGGGGATGTCCAGTTCTTATAAGTTCTTTCAGTTGTGCAAACTTCGGAGGGGAGACCTGTGAAAGAAACATCTTGACGCAAGACTGAAATATTAAAATCCAATACAACAGAGTTTCGAAATTGCTCCTATTTTATGTTAGTCATTTCAGACGCCATCGGAAAAGAAACACATTTAAAAGAGATGGACAACACTGCCCTCTCGTATTGAAACCTGACACTTGTAACCATATACACAATCGGCATCCTTTGGTTTCCTTGAGACAAATCCGATACAGTTCGTTGATACATTAGATTTTCGCGAATTCCACATTACCGGAGTTAATAACTCGTTGTCTTTTGGGAATTTCCTCGGGAAAGCGGTAGTGTTAATGATTAAAGGCATGCTGTATTCTTTTAATATCAATCATTTATAAAGCACATTGATTGAGTTTGTTATGTCTATTCGGACTGACGAAATGACAAAAGAAATGAATTGCAAACCGAACTGGCACAGACGGAAACAACATATGTACGTTGTAGAGTACATTCTAAAACTTACAGAAGCCAGTAAACATATATATGTTAACGTCGTGTACACATCTTGTAATTCATTAAGCATTTTGTCATCCGTCTTTAATACAACGTGTATTACTGGTCAAAGCAGCCCAGTCGCGAAACATTGAATCATCGATGGAAATTACAAACCTTCTTAATTCCAGAGAAATATGATAGACTGAAGTAGAATTGTATTCCCCATGGCACAAAGAACCGTTCAATTTATAAATGAAGATGGTATATGGAAGACTAAGTCAGATGAAAACCTGTAGTCATACAGGTAATACTTATATAGATGAGTGTACAATGCAGATCTCGGTCATTCAACAATTCCGCATGCTTTCTTACTTATTCATGTGTAACAGAGGTCTAATAAAGATTTGATAAAGTCACGTACCAATAAAAGAAAAACCATATACAATGCATGGTTTGCTACAGGCATTGTATACCGTGTAGAAGATCTCTGGATAGGTACACTAATGGATTTGTGCTTTATGACTCTCGGTGTTATTGTGCCCTTTAATCACGCCCTGTGGGATGATTTATTCCCCTAATCATATAACGCATGAAGATCATCAGAAGTTATTTTTGAATAGTTTTATCTCTTGGTCCAGTCAGATAGGCTGCCATTATTAATTCCACATTTCCACACTCTCTTTCTATTCTTAGTGTGGCTTTTGTGCATTTCCTATCCATATGCCACAACGAATGCGTTTTCCCAACGGTGAGTTGAGAAATGCTTTTGACCCGTGCTCCATGACCTGGTTAAGGTTTCTTTGTAATAGATTTGCACGGTTTTTTGTCTTCTAACGTATTCCTTAAACCTGAACACATATATAAACACATGCCTGCGGACAAATGCAAGAAAACGTACGCAGGGCGTATAGCGTCTTGTCTCTAATTAACAGTGTAATAAATGAAACCATGGTAGTTTTCATTTATACATAACGATTCCAGCTTAGGGTTATCATGACCAATACTTTAAATTAGACATGTTTCTTCAAATACTTTGATTTCAGGTAAAACGTGAAGAAAATTGACGTTATTATATCAAACTGACCCATGCTCAATGACTTTGGCCTGATTTCCTTTGTAATAGATTTGCACGGCTTTTTGTCTGTACGCATAAGAGAATACGCAAGAGCTCGTGCCCAGAGTTTACAGCGTATTGTCTAAAACTAACAGTGTAATAAATAAAACTTTGGTTGTTTTCATTTATACATGACGATTCCAGGGTTGACACAGCAAATACCTTAAATAACACACGTTTCTTCAAATACTTGGATTTCAGCACACAAACAAAAACAAACATCTTACAAATAGGACCACAATTACCATGACCATACTGGCAACACCAGGCAACTGGGACCACAATTACCATGATCATACTGGCACCACCAGGCAACTGGGATCACAATTACCATGACCATACTGGTAACACGAGGCAACTGGGACCACAAATCCCCCGACGATACCAGTGCATCAGGATACTGGGCCACAAAGCAAGGAAAATATATAGTTAAAGATTTTGCCCATGATAGCTCTTTCTCCATAAAACGAGTGTACGGCAATCCTAAATGACTTGAGCGCCGCTATATATACACAGCCGGATCGCAGCAGGTATAGCTTTAATTACATAACAATAACTAGCTAATAAACAAATATAATAGATTTCGACACCATTAATGCTCAATAGAAGAAAGAATCTCTGTAAAGGTGAAGTTGTCTTGGATAATTCTCAAAGACACATCTTACATACAAACCGTGAATTCTAAAAAGAACAACCCAGTCACGAGAGTCTCGATAAAGAACAATAATTCAGCATTGGCACACCAGTGGGGTTCTTTAACAATGTGTACACAAACTTAATTCAGGTGTTAAGCTGACCTACAGACCATTGTGTTTCCTGATAGGTTATATCAGTGTATATTTCAGTCTTCTCATAGCTTTGTTAGAACTCCGAAATCTGGATATACTTTATATTGGTCAGATTTCTTTACTATTTGTATCCACAAGCTCTTCAAGTATCTGGCTTCAGAATTTAGCTGAGGATAGAATGTTCACCAGGACACCTGTTGTAAACCTCTTGGAAAGTCTAAAACCATTGGTGAACGCTCTGAATGTTTCAGCATGAGTTACCATCAATAAACTAGCCTCAGCCGTCAAAGTTTGTTCCAAAATACCACAACATTATCTCCAGCACCTGACACAAAGTAATGTTAGAATTATTCCGACACCGATCTACCACTAATCACACCCTTTTAAACGTTTGAGGTCAACGAGGTCAGGCTGTTACTACCCACATGCATGACCGCATTCTATATTGTAGTTTATGTTATTAAGCCAAACACTGACAAGATTTCACCCATAGCGTTTGCTGTCCACTTTGTTCAAACAGCATTACGATGTAGTTTGTATGTCTGGACGTATGTGTTTATTGATTTCGTGGATGTTTGCTTTACATTTTTTCAAATGAAATTAATTATGTTTTATCAAATCACACATTATTGTTACATTTTTCTCTGAACTATGGCAAATATTTTTCAAAACGTCTTTAATGAATAAAGTTTTCTTTGGTTTTGTCGACAATTCTGATCTCTTCTTAAAATCTCATTTTGTTTTTTTAAATAAAATACACTGTAACATATTTAAATGATCGGAATGGGGCAAAAAAACAACTGTATATATCAGACCCAATAGATCCCTAAAATATAGGTTATAAATACCTCTGGTATTTTGATAGCAGATATAATGATATCCCTGGTAATTGGTATAACTTTAGATAAAACTTATAATTTGATGAATTCCTGACGTTCTCTATTTAACGTCTCTTTCAACAAAATCCCACTGGAATCTATCTTGAAAGAAAAAGAAAACGTGATGTCGAATTCTTGCCAATAGTCTGATTCGTACAGCTGCGCTAGACTGCAAATCAATCTGACGGAGTGTATCAAGTCCTGTTTTAATTTAGCTTGTTCTATTTGTAGAGAGTTTACACTGTTGATTGTAATATATATGATACTATTTCATTACTCGAATCATTGGCAGTGTTCTATTCTAAAGGCTGTGTCCTTGCTGTGGTACCGGTACATGTACATTGTAAGTTAAACGCTAATTTTATTTCTCTTAACTTTCATCAAAGATATTTTTGTCTTTGTGGTACGTAAAGTAATTCTCTGCTCTTTACTTTTAAATGACGGTTCACTGATTTTGTTACTCCACTCCACTCATACTTCTTATTGCACAGGCCTCGTCTTCGATCGCGCTTCGTTACCCCAGCTAGGCCTTTATAGTCTATACCATCCAAAAACATGAGCTAGATGAGTAAACATATCATTTCATTCATTTAGGGGTCTAATCCTATTTGTGTTTCCGCTATCCCTCATGCTAGTTTATAATTATCAGTGAAGTCTTTCCAGTTTTTGAAGAGGGCACCTCAAGAGTCCAGACGACTGTTTGTTGACGGAATAAGGTTTGTGCTTTTAAATAAAACAAAACAACTTTTTGGAATACAATATGTTGACGGGCGCTAATGAAAAAGCATTGTTTCCATAAAAGTTTAACGATTTATTTAATTCTACGTTTATGTTTTACCCCCATCAACAGATTTCATCAAATAAAAAATCACTAATTTCTCCACTGAGTATTTTTCGTATTTACATAGAAACCTCGTAAAATCATTTCGAGGCCAGCGACGTCTCCGGTTCACCTTCACTTATCACAATTATACAGCACGTACCGTTAAAAAAGGTCCTAGGTTAAACACGTTCAATTCAAATCTTATTAAATTCTTCGAAATTACGCCAATGAAAATGTACGGAGGTGATATATATGTGTTTCAATTTGCAACGATTACATAGGTCTTCTAGTTTCTTTAGCATTAGCCAGATTTATAGTACTAACCGACGTCTTTAGTTTTGCCCATATTTCTAGTACTTACAGTGCAGTCTTAAGCTTTGTCCAGATTTCTAGTGCTAAGTGCAGTCTTAAGCTTTGTCCAGATTTCTAGAGCCTTCTTTAACATTGCTACAATTACTATTGGCATCGAAATCATCGTGGGTTCTTGTGCAAATTAATCTGGTACTTTCTTCAGAAATGTTCTCTAGAATCCTAGTGCAGTTAAAACTGTTGTGACAAACCATACATTTCCGACACATGGTCAACATGTCTATTCTCACACTAGTACGTTATAAAACGTATTCATAGTGCCGTCTTAAGCGAAGGTCTCTAGTGCCCTCTTACGAATCGAAGCACATATATTGCCGTAAGAACGAATCTCGTCTATTTTCAAAATAAGTGTTAACCTTAATACCGAAAGAATTTAAAAAGAAGCCATTGTTAGCCGTTCCGATTATTTCTCAAGCATACTTAGCAAAAACAAGCATACTCAAGCTCTACTTTGTTAGGTCTCGTCGTTTATAAGAAAAACTTTTCTCAAGATTTATCATGGTTAAATTAAGATTGCAGTCGTTATTTTATGGATTTTTTACCTGACAAACAGAACTGGTTACTGTCCATATTACTTATTGCCGTTATATGAGTATATAGTATATATCTTGGAAAAGCTTTTCCGAGGTTTCCTGCTGGTTTTCCACCGTATTGAAGCAAGGAACAGTGTGAAATGGACAGCCCGTCGTCACATAAGCCAGGTAGAACAGTAAACCCCAATAAAAAAATACTTATTGCTGAAAATTAGAAACAAAGACACGACGCTCATGAATGCGACACATGGCGTAAATAATAGTTTTTGGTTTATGATTTGTGAAACATTTTATGTCAATTCCAACATATAGTTGTGATCCCAGATGACAAGAGCGTCGTTTAGACTGTAAACTGTAAAAACAATGTAGAACCAGAATTAAGCCCATCTCAAGTCGTGTAGAATAAATCACGGATTCACTCTAGACACTTCCCAGACACACCTTTAACCTTACTTCAAAGGCTATCCCTTCCTCATAACGTCTGGAATTAACATTTAGTTATATGTAATATACCTGACAGCGGGTAAGAATATCTACTTCATTATGAAAGGGCTATTTGTTTTATTTCGCTGGAAAAAAACCCTGTTTTAATTATATATTTTTTATTTTTATTAATTTTAGTTACCCAGCAAGCCACATAGCTGCATCTCCATCTTTAACCCTTGAACTCAATGTGATGTAGCCTTGTATAACTGATATAACGAGATGTCGCCTCGGTCGATCTCACACCAAACAGCCATGAAACTGCTTCTCATCATAAAACTATCAATGTAAAAAAAAACCTCACAGACTCGCGGATGTTTTCTTCGAAAACGGAAACAAGATCAAAAGCAGAACAGATAACTGCACGTAAAACGTAATGACTTAACACACGGCATTCGTATTACACGGCCAAATAAGTAAGATTTCCGCGAATTATTGCTTGTATGCACTGTGGCTGTCGCTAACATAAATCTTCCCTTTCGTTAACTTGGCTTAGTTTAAGAGATAGGTGGAACATTTCTACATTATTGTGGAGAAGAATTCTTTTATCGTGATCAAACACGGGTTCTTTAACCGAAAGGGCAGAGACCGACCGACTGAACTGTCTCCTCTATAGACTATGAATTCAACAAAATTATTTGGAGGTGGAAATGTAAATTGAAAAGAAACATCTTAGTATAAAATGTAATAAAAAATGAGATGTTCTGATTTGTCTGTGGTTCTTATTGGATGTCACTGCTAAATCGCAAACTGCAAAATGTTCAAAGCATAAGTGGACAAATTTTATCCACACGAAATTTTTATTTGTGCAATAGCTTGAAAATAACATCTTTACAATTAAGTGTTTTGAACTTTCGCTTTAGAAACGATTTAAATCATCTGCATATCATTTTGAAGTTAATAATGAACATTAACGGAGGAATATCAGAAGTGGACCGATTTCAGCCACACGAAATTGCCTATAGTCCAGTAGTTTGAAATTAAAATCTATACAATTAAGTGTTTAAACTTTCGCTTCAGAAACGATTTAAATCATCTGTATTTAAAGTAAATAATGAACACTAACTCAGGAATATCTGAAATGGATAGATTCTAGCCACACGGAATTGTCTATAGTCCAGTATAACTTGTTTAAGAGGCATTTAGAAGTTGATGTACTATACACAACACAAAGCTTTATGAATTACAACTTCTGGTTTATTTTGGGTGCAACGTTTCAATGTCTGTTCAGACATCGTTGTCAATCATCTCTGAATAGACATTGAAACGTTGCACCGATAATAAACCAGAACTTGTAATTCATAAAGCCTTGTGTTATGTATAGCCCAGTAGTTTGAAACTAAAAACTATATTATTACTGATTGAAACTTTTACTATAGGAATAAACAACTTCATTCATCTACACATATTTTTTAAGGTAAGGCTTAGTTTTAACTGCATTAAATGCTTCTTATATCGATTGAAAAGATGGGGATGTATCTTTCGTTGTCTTCTATACACTTATGTTAGATGTATTGTAACACTTAAGAGCCAGAATATACCCATATCGTAACGCTGAAGTGAAGCCGTTTGTGAATCAGGCGATCATCTTAAAGTGCAAATTCTTGGCTCTTGCTATATCTTCATTCCTATTGGCCTGGTCTAGTGCGGGAAGCATAATGGGAAGTCTATTAATGCTCACCGTGAAACATCCTCAGGAAGAAAGACGTTCTCAACGTCTGCCGCTTGACGGTTTAGTTTACCGTCGGACTATTTTTTCTGCATCTCTCGTACTATTTTTCCTAAAGCCTGTCATGCAGCTCGTAGACTGAAACTCGATCCGCCTCTCGTAGAAAACCATGTGGTCTTTATAGGCTGCCTTGTTCTACGGCTTTGTTCTGCCGGAAAGCACTTCAGTTCTATCAGCACAAGTCGAGGTGGAAGGTGTTGTTTAGGCTACCAAAGCGTTTATCAGGAGATAGGCGGATGAGATTAGGTCTTAGAGAGTTAAGCTCTCTGTGATAAGGTGAAAAGAAGTCTTACCGATAATTCTCTTTTATCCACATCAAATAACAGGTATTGTGTTTATTCGGTTTATTTATTTATGCTTTCCCTGTCTCTCTTTTATAATCCGATATTGCCGTATATACTTATTACTAGTAATAGCTTATCCTAGATAGCCCTTATATATCAAACTTTATAGAGCCATATGCCTCATTTAATATCTAGGGATTTTACGATAAGTGACCTGACTGCTAAGCTGCTGTATGTATTCCTCAAAACGTTTAGGTGTTGTGTGTCTTGTATTTTTTTTATTAGCCTCAATATAAGTACGTTAATAGGATTATCTACCAATAACATCATTAAAAATAGCCGAGTTTTCAGTACTGTATGACCAAGCTTTAGAAATAGACTGGTTTCTACCAATAATTAGTGCTTTAGTTCATTTAGTCCTTAAGTGATTCTAACAGCTTAATTGCGGCCGCCGGGTTCCCAAATGTGTATTTACAGGTTTGAATCTTGACTTTAAGTTTAAATACTTTCATCTTGTATTTAATCGGAGTTTGCGTAAGTGTACATCAGGACAGATGGTAGACCCCAACCGATCAAAGAACAAACATGTGTTTCTGAAGCACCAACACAGCTGCCATGTGGCCCATTACGACACAATCTGGACAAAATAAACTTACCATTGGCGGCCACCATCATAGACCTACTAGGCTAGTTAACATGTAGTCCTCACTCGAACTTAATTATTGAATCAAAATGTAACTTCATCTGTTTCAATGAGACTGACAAGAACTACTTTTCAATCAGTTTGTCTGAAGTATTTCGATACAAGTTGTTTGCTTTTAGTTCATGTAAACATGGCCGTATTGTCCACTCAATACCAATTTAAGTTCATTTTTTAAAAATGTTTTCAGGTGCCTCTTGATTTGAGTAAAAATGGCTGATTTAATGGATAGCTTGAATGGCGCCAAATGGGCTATTATTCCCGCGTCTGACAAATCTGGTAAGATTACTGTTTTATTCAATACTTTTATCAACATTATTAAACAGAATGCCTGATCGATACAGTGAAAGAACAGATGAGAATGCATTATGTATTCCTCCTAGTTAGTATTTGATCTACTCGTTTCATGGACACATCAGTATAAAATCGTTATCAGGAAAGCCCAAAGTTCACACAGCTTCTGCCAATCTAAACAAGACATTTAGAGATTATTGACTTTGGACTTTCAATTTGTCTTTCACCTATTTAACTAACGACAGCAAAAGCGAGACAAGAAATAGCATAAAACACAAACAACGAATAGCTTTATTTTCTTTCCGTCCCGAAATAGCCATGGGAGAATTGTCAGCAGCTGCCAATATAGCAGCATGATCCAACCTTGCCATTTAGCCGTGGAATTTTGTTTTTTGGGCACGCCTTTTGCCTCCCGCTATCCTGGTGATAGTACCGTCACCTCTTTTGCTCAACAAATCAGTTTATTTGGTTAATTTGTCTAGCTTACGTAACTAGAGATCCTTACCGTCAACATAGCTTATTAGAGCAGTCATAAAACAAACGAACAATCGGCAACAGCAGCCAAATCTCGGCTGTCGATCTGATGTAAGCGGAACGAAACCCCTTCCACAGCCATTCTCACGTCTATTGTGTCGTGTGCGCACACTCTTTTGTGAATACCATCAAATAAGGAATCTAGAAAAAGTTCTCCTATTGTAGCTTACAAATCTCATAGATTATTCAACATTAAACAAACTGCATAAAGACTAAATATATATACATAGTATTTCTAGAAATATGATTGAAATAGTGTTGATAAATATTGGAGTAGTTTCATTGAATCTGAGATTGAGATACCAATAACAGGAGATAAATCTAACATGCCTGAAATGTAATCCATCTTTAATAGATTTCAATAAAGTTCACTAAAGTTCTTGAATACAATGAAGTTCCAGAGGTTCAGTTCATCATTTAACGCGATTGCAATTCTTACCAATCGGCCATATTTGTCCAACATTTTCTTGGTTCAACTGATTTAGTGACTAAAAGCGTTGTTTTCAATATCAGAAGCTCATAGATAGCCAATACTGTTTAAATAATAGCATACTACCTTAGTACATGGCGGTTAGTGGGGAGTTTTATATTGCCCGGGTGCTCTCAGGGCTAAAGGGTAACACGAAGCCGATCTACTTTTGCGCACTTTATTTGGCGTCTTTTTATTGTCCTGTATGTCTTTGTTTGATACTAGTTCAGTTGTTGTTGTTTGCCTCCGCCAGTTCGGAAGGCAACCGTTAGGCAAGTAAACTTACCTTTTGTCCGGTTAACATAAGTTAACATCCACTAAAAAACAAAGACCGTCTTTCTCAAGACGGACAGAGGAACCACAGTGTAAAGTAGATAATGCCTCTGGGAGAAAGATATTTTGGGAGCAAATTCCGGGGACTCGTTAGTGAGCCAAGGAAGCTCAGTCATTAGAGAGTTCAGTCTCTGGCCCAGGCACCACCAGTTTTATTCTCGAACTCAACACAAATATAATTATTTTATTGTATACATGTGACGAGAGTTACGTGCTTGATTATCACTGAAAGCGCTGCATTTGCTTTACTTCGCAGATTTTAAGGAGTACAAAATTGTCCATCAGCATATGTTCATCAATGACACGTCGTTGAG
Source organism: Mopalia vespertina (assembly GCA_030265115.1). Taxonomy (NCBI): domain Eukaryota; kingdom Metazoa; phylum Mollusca; class Polyplacophora; order Chitonida; family Mopaliidae; genus Mopalia; species Mopalia vespertina. The sequence goes on along the minus strand of JAQQZZ010117401.1, from coordinate 12,767 downwards.
GATTATCATACAAGCTGACGACGACGATCCTAAAAATGTCGTTCTGGAAGACAGCAAGAAAAAGAAGGACCCCCTAAAGGACATTGGCCGATGTGAAATCAAATTGAACGCAGATGAGTCAAAGATCATTGGAATTGACGTAGAGGGGGATATTGTCCAGAGAAAGAGTTAAGTAACAATTCACAGGGAAAAAATGGACTTTCTCATGCCCAAGACATCGATCTTTGTTTTATATCCATCTTTACCCCCTTCATTTCAAATATGTTTATTCATATCTACGACACAGAGAGAAGTCACTGACGGGACATTTTAAAACGAAAAGGTTCATCCTGTTGACATGCGCCCTGCATACCTAAACCGGAAGCTAACCGCGATTTGATTGATGCGGATGACACAGCCTAATTAATGTCTGAGGATAACCAGTGCAATGACCTTTCTATTATATTATACCTGTCGTATTTTATACAGTGACAGGAAAGAACTTAAAAACAAGTGCAATATGTGAACATTTCATTGAAACCCTAAGTTATATGTGATCTTCACTGCCATTTATGTGTATCATGTTTAAACAAAATATATCCTACGGTGTGCCACATCTTCAATAGGGTAGAAATAATTTTTAATATGTGTAGATTTAGTTTGTTTACACAAGGTGTAGTATGTTGGCATTTATTTACAACATCACTATGCTTTTTGTTACACAATATTAGGGATAAAGACTTCTAGTTTGAGAATGAACATAGAAGTTCTGATCCTTATAATGTGTATGTAATTTGACACACCAGTTTTCTTATTAAATAAGTACTGTTTCAACCCATGTCTTTCACTCGTGCATGAGTTTCCCAAAAGTCGGATAGAAGCCCAAAACATGGCAGAGTTTCTTTATGGGTTACGTGATTTCGTTGTAAAGTTTGCGTAGATTAAGGTCTGTTAATTTAATACAATTGTAAAGCAAAGTTAAACATATTTTTGGTGGTGAAAATGGTAGACTGCCTTCTGCTTGAGTTATTGACAGGCAATCATGGGGTAGCCGAGTTATCAAAATAATGAATCTGTTTCAATTAGATGGTCAACAGTGTTGTACCTGCTTCAAAACGTTGCTCGCGAATAACATGTTACAAGTCACAAATACTCTTGTATTTTCTCATCACAATGATGTCGTCGCTTAACACTGATATGTTATCTGGTGTAAACCCTTAGAACAATAGTATTTATGAAACTGGACTCAACAACCTTCCAGAGAGTATATACACTGTTTACTTCGAGAATTCAGACAGCCTTATCAAATACGTACGTTTTCGCTATATGTAGATGGCGCTCCGTAATGACGGCCATTAGCTTTTCTAAAGAACCAGTTTTTCTAACATGATTTTGTTGCGCTTTAGAGAGTGATCTTTAAAATTACTAATTTAACAAATCGTCCCGTTTCCGCACAATACCGCGCGGACACAAAAATCTTATTAGAGATTAACGTACTCTTAGGATGTGGAAGAAAATTAGTAGTTCTATGACATTGTATGAAAGCCGCGCCTCGATTCGTCTTATTTAAACCGTATACCTAAAATATTCCTGTGGAGTTCAAGCAATTTGAACGTTAAATGTATGTTTTGCTTATTGTGTAATATATGTTCTTTTCAAATAAAGTTTATTTGGATAATATCAATTTGTGTGGCATCTGTCTATGAATTAATAATTATATTACACTTTATTACATAAAGGTCAAGCATGGGAATTGACACAATGCCACAGATGGTTAAAATGACGTTAGTTTCTCATTTTAACAAGCTATGACCCTTTAATAATTAAATTTAATCCTCTATTAAATGATGTCACGTCATGTTGAAAGTCTATCTCTAATCCGCTATTAGCAATTTAATCTGGTGTTAACGACAATGAGTATTTCGAGCAACTTGTCCCAGAGTAAGGAGACTAAAAGTAGGCCCTGCTCGACATAGAATGACATTATTCGAAATGACGTCACTTCTGTTTTGCCTGTTTGTGCCTCAACGTTATAGCGAAACGACTTATTTTGAATCAGCAGCGTCAAGCTTATTACGGACTGGTCCATGTTTAATATGTAAAGGGAAATAAGATAGTTATATTTCATTAACGTGAGGTTATCAAAGGTAATATTGCCTCAATTTAACTCCTATGAAACATACACTTCACGTGATAAGAAGCTCCCGATTAAACTGGTGTCAGACGAAAGAGTTTGTGTTTATGCTTCAGTTTTATCACTAACTCTGTGTGCTATCTGTTCTGGTGGTTTAAAAAAGCGTAACTAGTATATGAAACTAAATGTTGGAGTTGAAAGCGCAGTCATCTCGGCCAAGAACTGATACCCTGCAGTCAGAGCTGTGCAGTGTGCCATCTTTCCCAGCCCGTCTAACTGAAACAGACTACCCCAACCGTCCTCCACCCTTCCCCGAAACACAGCCCTCCCTCCACCATCCCGTCCCCGCATGCTTGCTTAGTTAATTATACGCTGAGGAATTCCTTAGATATAAAAAATATCTACCGATCCGAGAAGCAAGCCAATAGATGCTTAAATTTTACAAAAAAATCGAACATTAGCTCGGCTTATTGCTCTTCTTGTACATTAATCTGTGTACACGACTGTCAGTCTTGCCCTCTTCTTTGTCACTCGGAAATAACCAGCTGACAGCTATTCGCCTCTTTATTGGCCTAAGTTCTGGCGTGTCGTACAAAATGGCACTCGTAAGTAAACCGTAAAAATAAGATCGTATTAGAAAGAGTATGTAACGGTCTTGTCCATGGTGTTCACAGATTTCTGGAGTTGCCAATCGCTTTATCACATCAGAACTACAAGCTTCCGACTCCAGCTCCCAAACTTTTAATAACAGGTAACTGCATCTATTTTCATGTAGATATACTTTAGACCTGAAAGCCATCAACTCTTCTGTCGATATGCTGCGTGGTCTAGGTGGCCAGTATTTACGCCCACTGCTGTCGATTTAATGGTGTGTTGCTTTCAGGGTCGAGGTTCCATTCAGGGGTGTGCCTGCACAATCCTCCGAAATTTTTGAAAGTAAAAAAAAAAATGTCATCCCAAATCACGAACAAACCTATCTATAATGTTTACAATACACCAGTAGGACCAGGTCATGTGGTTTCCAACCTTAACCAATGACTGCCGACTTCGACTTGTGATTTTCAGACTCGGTAATCAACAGTGAACGAGTAAGATATTCCGCTATGGGGTTGCTTGTAGTCTGATCAAGCTGAGGACAAGTCATGAACACAACCATTACAATGTCCGTAACGGACGGAAGGAAAATTCATCCTTTTATCTCCCGTATGCACTGGTTTTCTGTGAAACAGCTTTACATCGTGAAATTCGAATGAACGAATGATCTCGCTTTCCTTACATCAGTTTTCTTTCGGAGTGTTCAGGTCCACATTCAGCTTAATCTGCTGAAGACACACGCAGGTAAAAGTAGTCTACAAACACCTAAGGATAAATTAAAAGAAAACCAGAAACTTCCACAAAATTCTAGTCTATAACCCTAAAATCGACGTTTAGCTGAGATTCCATGTAACTAGATTTGTTTGTTCGTTTGTTTGAGTGAGGTTTAACGCCTTATTTCAGGTTATTTCATTCACTTGACAGCCTTACCCAAAAATAAAAAGATAACTTTGTTATTTCTGGATTATGAACGTTAATAAATAAATAACGTTTACTTTATTGTAGTATATCGTGAATTTTACCACAGTTACATTCGGCCAATTTCGGTTGGCCGAATTTCGGTTGGAAGAACTTAATTCTTAGATATCTGCAACTGGTGTAACCAACTCTGATCATATTTGGCGGATCGTATTATTTTAATCTGATGCGAATTGCTTTACGAAGTTATTATCACATCATATTCCACTGAGACAATTTATTTAAAACATTTTCTAATACTTCAATTTCCAGCAATCTCTGCAAAGTTCACAAAATTAGGTTGGGCGATGTAGACAATATCACTTGTCTAAACAGGATATGCCTGAGCATCTGAGTATATGACCTGATTTTTTCATCCATTACATCACTTCTGAAGAAAAGAAATTTATTTCCCCACCTATCTGTTGTTTGTCAGTCACCATGACAACTTGTGTTGTATCTTGTCTCGTGCTTTGATCGCGTGCTGCAGCTGTGTGTGACTTCATGACTGTGACGTAAGGGATACACAAATGTGTTTAAGATGTAAACATTTTGTGTTTTCAAGGCTCATAGACTGGTGTATTGTTACTAGATCCACCTGTCAGTATATCTCCAAGAAAAGAGAATCAACAAATAAAGTTAGACAACCTCATACGTGCTATCGGGAATAGCTTCCTCTGAGTCATGCGCCGCTAAAACAAGGTCACCCAGATCCGGATGCGATTCTCTATTAGTTTAGATCTGCTATAGGGAAACGGTTCTAAAGGTTGCAGGTATTTATCACACCTTTAATTAACTTGGAGATTTATTTTCAGATCAACCTTTTATTGCAAGCACGAATTTAGATTCAAACTCGTGCTATGTTTTTGTGAGTGAAGTTTTGGCTGACCAACTGGGTGACCGATGGACCATTGATTGGTGTTCAACGCCGTGGTCAAGAGTCTTTCACGAATGTGACCATGGGGTTCTCCAATAGCAAATATCATAGCAAAACTTATCTAAGGGTAATGTAGCTGTATTGTATAGGACCTACGGCTATATGGCCAAATCCTATCTTTTCATGGAATGATTATTTAAAAACTCTTCTGGCCAATTTCCGTCATTTTTCTCGAAAAAAATTGATGTCTGTGTAAACCTTGTGCGTTCCGGATTTATTTTTACACAATCTAATCCCCATGAATCATAATCCAGTCTAATCCAATATTATGTTTTCGCCTATCGATTTTAATATAAGTGGTGTATAACATAGTGCCGAAATAACGCTTGAATTCAGAACTTTGTTGGCGAAAAGATAGCACTGGATTATGATTCATGGTAAAAAAAAAAAAACAGCCGATATTCGCCGAACGAGTTCTTAAAGTTTTCGTTCCATGATCAAACAGAATATGCTCATAGCTGTATACTAGCAAATTTGTCTCTCTTCATTTATTCAAAATATCTATACAGTTATGGTGGGTTTATATAGGTAAGCCACACTAACAACACGTATAAAGTCAAAGGCTACACAAATAATGTTCCTTCAATGCTAAGTAAAGAGTGCAATACTATACACTCGTAACATACTATATTTAGTCGGAGGGCCGAAATGCCCCCAAGAAGCCGTGTATAGATATTGATTACATTTACTTCACAAAAAGTTTCTTATTTTCTTCCTCAATCTGTTTAACAGTACAGTACTGTGTAGGCTTACAGCTCAACTTATTTAAGAGAGATTCTTTAACTAACTGACATAATTCATCAGGCTCCAAACTATCAGCGCTGAGAAAAACTATCACCCAGACCTATGACTCGTGATAACAGACAAGGTTCCTCTGTATGTCACAAGTTATCTAGAGAAAACACAGTAATTCTTTTAACGGGAAGAACTTGCCTTGTAAGTTACATTCTCCGATCACTTCTCCTGTGATTAATAACCTGGTGTGTAATGAACATACGAAACTGTCTGAATATATTTAGATGTTTAGAGGTGGGCTATATAAACCTAACCTTGTCGAACACCGGTAATAATATTAACGACATGTGCCGTTATGTGAAGAGTTTTTGTTTATGTAGAAGTCTATTTTTTAAACCGATGGAGATTCCTGTGACATTTAACGGTAACATAGATCTGTCTGGTTTATTCATGTACTCACACAATCGCTCTCTTACATAAGTTTTGGAAATTCGCCCGACACATTGAGAAGCGAACTGCATGATCTGAATGCATAGTACAACCGTTAATTTAATCATCTTTTCATGTTATTCTGAATTTGAAGAAATAAAATGAAATGTGTTATGACTACCACAGAGAAGCATGGCATTATAAAGCATAGTAATGACTGTGATAAAAAAAATAGGGAAGACGGCAATGTTACTATGCTTTATAGCGTAAAACATATTGTAGAAATTTCAATATTAAAAAGCGCGCTAATCTTTAAATGTAAATCGTTTTCTTAGAGGGTTTTTTGTGCTTGGTAATAACTACCACAACTCTATTATACATTTTCACCGATATTATTTCTGGTGCTGACTTTCTTCTAACAAACCATATGTCCATATATGTTGGTGTAGTAGATGTGAAATATAGAATAAGAGAGAGACACAGACCGCTACAAAAAAGAACACGATTTCCCAGTTATATAGAGAGAGTCGATGTGAAGCTTGAAGATTACTCATAGCGGATCGTATTTCTTTTGCTTAGACGCCCGAAATAGTTAATATATGTCAGATGTCATATATAACTCATCTTGTATATATATATATACTTTTGTTAACTGCGGCCAGCCTGGTTACATTGTGTTTTGTGCTGTGTCGGTGTTTCCGAGGCGGAGTGGACTGGAGACGGTTTTCACAATAATGCTAAAAAATGATCTGTAATTGGGATTTAACCCTGTTGATCTAACATCCGATAAATAAATACATTATGAATGAGAACTACAGGTATTTAATGTTTAGGTAGTCTTCCTGTTCAAGACAGTTCGCGACCTTAGAATTACAGGATCCTAACTAACATTTTGGTCACAAATGAGTTTGATAGTGGATAATATTGGGATTACAAAGGTCTATCTACTAGCAGGAGACTATTATGTGAAATTCGTCGGTCTTATGTCCACAACAGAATTACAAAGGTCCAATTCACTAGTGGGCACCTTCTTCAAAATAACAGGGTTCTATCTGCAACTTTCCATCAATGAGGCTTAGGCTTAGCTAGGAAGGAAGTTTTTAGAGGACCAATAAGATTTCAGCTTATATTTCAGTTAGGTGAGTTAGGTGTGCACAAGTAGCAATTGAACTTTGCAAGCGATTTTCTCAAAACAACCAATTTGTTAGTCAGAACCCTGTAATTCTAAGGTCGCGAGTTGCTTAATTGGATAGTTGCGGTGAAGTCAGGCCTAAATTTCGTATGGATGACAACTTTTCCATGAATTATTGACTACAATTCTGCTTCACTTCAAGCAATGTAGTCAGTATAAGTACGCGAAAGAAGATCTTATTAGACACCTTGAAGTTTCACATTTATTTCCTGTCATTTCCAAGATGTGGGAGAACATCCCCAACCTCTCCCCACCCTCCCGCAAATTCAACTCCTTGAAATAATACACCAAAATAAATCTTTTGTAACAAACCGGAGTGACAACAAATATTAAGTTCTTTTGTGGCTATATTATGAGACGTCCGTAAAAGAAGGGCTAATTACCTTATACACTTTCTTATCCACAATTGTTTGATCGGCCAGGTATATATATACTATATAATATTAACTATTTGAAACACAAGTACAATATTCATAGCATTTCTATCTTTCTTGTGCTGAGGGGTCATTTACCACTTAATTCATATCTATATCGCATTAACTTGTGCCTTGATGAGAATTTTGATGAAACGGCACGTCGCTCTTGTAAGACAAAACGGGAACATTTGTTCATAGGCGAGGGTTAATACTGAACCTACCCCGAAGACTAACACTAACCCTGAAATAAATACAAAGAGTAACCCTAAACAGACTTAAATCTAAAACTTAAAACAAAACCCTAATTCTAGCTCTAAGCATAAAGTACCATCGACTTCTTAAACCGTTAACATAGCATAAGGTCAGTATGCCGTAGGCCTACGTGTCTGTTTGTGGAACCAGCGCAGTATAAATATAATGTGATTCTATAGGAAAAATCGTTTGTATACCGCAGAGTTTGGCATGTTTAGCAAATTGCATTCAGGCCGATGAAAGCGCGGGAAACAAAACAGCAACTGGCAGGTATCATGTGACCGAAAATTGCTGGCGTTGACAGATCTCAGCCAAGTTTATAGACTCAAAGAGCTATAACAGTTTATAAGAGATATCATCTAACATTGTATACAACCTGGTGCTGAATTGTCGGCGCTGTGGGTGTAAGTCCACTCGGACAGGAATGCGTATTAAACGAGGCAGTTCAGTTAGTATCATTATAACGCTACACTCTTAGGGATAATGGTTCTTTAGAAAAGTGGATGGTTCAATATGGAACCCTTACGACAAAAATGTTTCTTTGATATAAGAAGGAAGGGAGAAATACTTGGAACAGTTGCTGTGAGGGTTCCATACAGAACCATAAAGGATGCCACCAGAGCCTCTACTGAAGAACCATAAAGGGTTCCATTAGAGCCATATTTTTCTAAGATTTTACTGTATCTCAGAAAAGTGTATTCTATAACAATTCTCATTGCAACACCCATTTTCTAAAGTAGATTAATGTTGCTCATCTCAAATATAACTATAGGTCAAAACATTGATAAATGATGAACGTTATCATGCAGGATTACAGATGTAGTAATATACGAGCAAACATTACATTTAAAATCTTAACATTGGATTGGAGAGAGAAGACGACACAAATGTATATGCCTGTGGAAACTTGTATACTTGTCAAGTCCTTCGTGACGTTGTTTAAGGAAAAAAATTTATAAATGTTACCAACAGTGGATATAAATTCGGTTTTGATTGATGCAATCAGTTCTGATATTTTAACCAATTTTGGAGAACTATTGACATGATCGTTAACCGTTGCAACGTTAATGCAACTTACATTTAACTCCGTACGCGCTGAAATGCATCGCTAAAGTTTAATATTTTTATTTGCTTGATACACGGTGTGCTGAAACGCGTTTCTCGAAACCATAGCAGTTAGGAATTGCCACACTTAAGGGAGAAAAAGCATGAGCACAATCCTAGTCTAACCATACAACATACAGAAGTTACAATTTGCGCAAATTGGTGGCCCTATAGAGGGGGTTTTGCGGAATTCTGTGAAATGCTATTCCATCGGTCTTCTCAGCAGAAGGAAGTCACACTCCAAGATTGAATTAGTTTTTGTCAAGTTATCGTGTTTACAATATTTTAGAAGCATGAATACTTTACAACTATTCAAGGACGGTCACATTGTTTTCCGGAGGTTTGTAATGTGCAGTCCCATCCGTCGCGTTATCAGCATGAGGCTACATGTTTAAGGTTAATCAATGAATTTGTTTTTAAGTTATTGTGTTTACAACGTTTCTGACGGACGGATGTATATATAGTGATAAGTCAAGACAGGCGTTTAAAGCTCAAAACAATTGAATATCAAACTACGTAAATGTACGGTCCTTTGCTGATTGATTTTTAACCCGCATAAACACTACGGGGTCTTACCGTTATTCTACAATGGGGAATACGGGGCATAATGCTCTGGATTATATTTGATCTCCATTCAAATTAAATTGGGTGTATCTTAGAGTCAATGTCTCGACGTATGAAGTAGAATCGATTCAATTTTAGAATGGTGCGTCATGGTGCCTTTTTGGGATTTCGAACCATTGAACAATAAAAACTGGCACCGCTATTGAACGATTTCCAAGACACCAATAATAATTTAATCAATGGTAAGCATTCTGATCAGTCCTTGGAATATTTCAGTGATTTTGCTGACCATAAAATTGCCCCCCCCCCCCCCCCCCCCCCCCCCCGAAGCAAAACAACAACACAAAACGAAAAACAAAAAAAAAAAAAACAGTTTTTTGGCCATCAAGAAAATTTATCTTCTTCTTTCCCCCAGATTATAACCTCGGTATAGTATAGCTACTAAAACTCCTAGACGTGTTGTATTTCACTTGTAGTTCTCTTTGTTGTTTTTCCTCATTACTCTTATTATCTGTGAAAACAATCGCACTGGATGACAAACTGCATATGAAGATAGCACTCCCTTGTGTAAAGCCAGCTCCCCTCCTTAACCCGGAATGTTAAAGTCGTTAGGTTTGAGCGACGTCTTTAAGATATATTATAGTGATTAACGACGAATGAGGTATTCTCGTTCTGAACGTGGAAACACGAGACAAGCATTGTCATAAACCGATAACGAGGCTGTATCAATGACTTCTCCAGACTACCGTTTCACTGATAACTGTTATTTTCTATTCGTATAGTATAACGTAAATACGCAAACGACTCTAAGAAAATAGATTCATTTACCATGTTATTACGCTAAGTGAGATTATGACATGAACAACAAGACGATTACGTGAAACTGTGCCAAACTTAATTGCAGCAATTCCTATTGCCTAAGAATTGCTCAGAGGAGGTCTCGGACTAGTTAATTTTTTCACAGAATGTCTTTGTTAAAATAGAGTTTTTTGTCATGTATTGTTAGCATTGTGTGGCACCCGAAAGATTGCTGTTCGTCACACCTTCAACCAGCCATGCAGGCAGCATAATGCCGTTCAAACCTTATTTCGGTGTAGACCTAATAAATATTGCTTGGACTGCGCCGTGGCTGAATCAATTGTACAGTGGACTGCGGCTTGATTGAATCAGTTGCAGACTGGACTGCGGCTCGATTGAATCAGTTGCAGACTGGACTACGGCTCGATTGAATCAGTTGTTGACTGGCCTGCGGCTTGATTGAATCAGTTGCAGACTGAACTGCGGCTTGATTGAATCAGTTGTTGACTGGCCTGCGGCTTGATTGAATCAGTTGCAGACTGGACTGCACCGTAACTGGCCTACCAAGCACTACTTGGACGGCACCATAACATAATGCTGTACACTGGACTGCGCCTTGGCTGAATCAGTTGTACACAGCAAAATTATATTATTAAGATTTTTTTGTTTGTTTGATTGGGGTTTAACGTCGTATTCAAGGGTATTTCACGTATAAGACGACGTGCCAGCCCAATGGGTGACGGAAACCGCCCTCGACACCACTGGCAACAAACAGACAAGACGGGACAAATACAGGACAATAACAGGACGCAATATAGACACCAAACAGATTGGCTTCCTGTTCCCCATTAGCTCCGAGAGCACCAGGGCAACATGAAGCCCCCGTCAACCACCCACCGCATATTGTTAAGAAACAACATAAGCTTTGAAATAAATTTTATAGCCTTTTTGGGATTCATCATACGACTTCGAATGCATAATGTATTAATAAGGAGTCTACAAAAGTCAAAAAATTATTTACCATGTAGGAGAACGCAGAAAGAAACTTTCTTTGCTTCGTCAAATTAAGTTTTAACCATTCAAATATTTTCTATGTAATTTTAATGATACACATTTTAACGACATACAAACTACATAGAAAGTTTTGCAGGATAAGGATTTCCTACACAGTGAATCACGTGGTGACCCTTAAAGTTACGACATCGCTTATACCGGCTGTCGCATCTTACCTATGGCCCTCTGGTTAACGGCAGTTATTTTAAAGAGTAGCAATGCTGTCTTTACTTAGCACTGGAGGATGATTAATTTTCCAACATTATATATGGAAACACTTTACATCTTGGTTGTGCTACTGTCAATTATTGTTGGAATACTCCGCCATCATATTGAATATCCTTAAGCACGGGGTAAAACACAAATCAACCAACCAATCAATCACTCAATCATATTACCTGTAGCTTAATTATCTATCCCACACCTTTTCCTAAGTGGTCAGTTGAGGTATCTAGATTCAGACAATTTTCGATATCGACAAGTTATGTATCGATATCGATTATTCGAACAAAATTCGAAACTTTATTTAAATAAATAAAATCGTAAAGCTGGTACTCTGGACTGGTATATTATAACACTGACGTTGCAGGGGTTAACAAAAACACCTTCTACAGAGTGACGATTATATGTTAGTCCGGCATATACCAGCCCCATCTCGAGTTAACATGTTACCCGTCAAGATTTCACCTTTTTCGCCGTTTTAATACTTTTACCGTATTTTACAATGTTGAAAAGATTTTCAACAATGTGAAATTCTTGTGCACATATTTAACATATGATAAATTGACTTACAGATATGTGCAAATAATTTCCCATGCGTGGAATTATTGTTTACATATGTCAAACAAACTAAATTATTATTCAACGGTACGGAGTATTTAAGAGATAAATTATTTTTATTGGCTTTTCTAGGTTTCGATGGAAACGTTTTAATTCCAGAAATATACTATACAGGTAGCGTATTTGTTTGTTCCTGATCAGTTTAATGTATAGTATCGGCATATGCTAAAAATGAAACACTAAACGAAATCCGGTTGGAGTTCATTGTAGCGTATATCATTGTAATATTCCCAGAAATTCGTATTGCAATTCAACCTTTGTGAATTATTATTTATGCTGCGTTATATTAGCTTACAGAGAGTCTAAGTCTGAAGATGATATGCAGTCTGAAACGTCTCTGTACAGTAAGTGCTGCGTTACCGCTTACTGTAGCAGTGTATCAGTGTTTTCCTTTATTTTTTTGCATTCATTATTTATACAAACCTGGAAAACATGTAATTATTATATTTTTGATACGAATTGTTTTTTTCAAATAAATTTCTTTAATTATGTAACAGTCATCATGTAACAATCTTGAACAATGAACATGAGAAAAACACGCGTTGATCAACATGGCAATAAAATATGCACTAATTTAGTGACCCAGTGCCTGTGCTTCTCGTAGAGAATGATACACCACCTTTACCTGGATGAAAATACGGGAACCTTCTACCGCGATCCTTTGTAGTTCAGACGGTTAGAGCACTGGCTTGATAGCTTGCAAGATCCGAGTTCCAATCTCCATGGAAGCAGGGTGGAAAGGGGGAAGGGGGGGGGGGGGGGGGGGGGTAATATTTATTAACA
>JAQQZZ010117390.1:0-14844 GCA_030265115.1 Mopalia vespertina | reverse complement strand
GAGAGTTGTCTTAGTCTTGTCCACTATAGAAAAAATCGCGAGAATGCGATTGTTGGTTATGCAAACTTATTTTAGGAGGACTGATTTATAGTTTTCCCAAATTGTTTGCAATCTTTGTCTATATTTGCATTTTGTAATGATTTTGACAAATTTTGTCAATCCGATCATTACTAAAAGTTGTATTTAATATAATGTATAGATTTAAAAACTGTACATATATATATTTAAAAAATCAGCAAAGCAGTGGCCAATGTTAGCTTATCTCACAAAATTTTACAGGAGACTCCGAGTGATGGTAAGGTTCTGTCGGAATAGATAACGGCACAGGCCTGGATTTCTGTATAATGTATAATTCTAATTGCTTTACTGATGTGATAATATACATAAAATAGGATGTTTGTACTGAAGTAGGAAGTTTGAATATTTAATAACACGGTTTAACAAAAATGAACTTTAATTCGAGAAATGTACAATGTAGTGGTGTGATAACAAATGGTACACATGAAATTGGAAATTTGTCATTAAGTAAGTATGTAGATTACAGCTTTTTAACCATGTGTCATATCATTGACTAGATAAAGAAAAATGACAGAAAATGAAGCCGTTTGATTATAAACTTAATTCATCAAAAATGATTCATTTGTCATTAAGTCAAGTATGTAGAGTTGTTCACCACACTGACATGGTTTAAAAAAATAGGATATAGTTGAAAATTCTAGAATGCAGTAGTAATTTACGGTTAGTTGTGAACAGGTACAATGTATGGGTATATTTTATGAAATCATCTTCTCCAGGCAAGTCTGATGTGAGTCCATGAAGTTCTGTCATCAGGAATAGAGTTCCACTTCGGGACTCACCTTGGTTAGGAAAGATGGGGTATAGTTATGTTTTAAATACGTATGATCTTCTCTTATTATTAATGTATGCTCATCTTGAGCATCTTGTACTTTTCCAGAATGCATAGTATTAGTCATATATCTGTACCTACAGTTGAGTCTCATGTGGAGATTTGGAAATATGCCAAGTGAGGTCAATGAGTGCAAGATGTAGGTAAAATGTTAAGCCGACTCTGGCTTATACTAATTGTAATTTATACCAGCCCTCTGGCTAAGGGCAGTTTGTTTGAAGAGTAGCAATGCTGTCTTTACTTAGCACTGAAGGAAAATTAATGTTCCAACATTATGGAAACACTTCACATCTTTGTTGTGCTGGTGTCAATTATTGTTATAAAGAATTTATTTGTCTGTATTTCTTAAATAAAATTAGGAGACACGGTTTGATGTGGATTATAACCATTGGCGTGTTTTATCGTGACGCATTATGGCATGGGTAACGTTAGGTCTACATGTACACTGTATATCTTAACATATAAAGTGGCATTTACAAGCTTCTTTTTTTTTTTGTAAGGTGTTGGTTTTTTTTCGCAATTTGGCAGATGTACATGTATTAACCTCAATGTTCGAAAGAGTAGGAGGTCAAAATAAATTGAAGAGATTATATATTTTTTTAATGCTTCAAATGGATATATTAAATTGGAAGATGTTGGCTGGGAAGAAATGTTGCAACCACAAACAAACTGAAATGGGGATATAAGACGGCTTACCAAATCATAAGTATAACACAAATATCACTCCAAAGAGTCAATGACTGGACACATGGTTGTAGACCCTCAGTAATATGACTGGGACCCCACTTTTATAATTTGTCGGGGTCCACAAGACCCCAATACTTGAGGAGCCAGGTAAATCCCTGCTTCATATATAAAGGCTGCCTGGACATTGATTCCAAGTTATAGCCCTGTAAGCTCTGGCCCATACAAATAAATGAATTTTAGATTCTTAAAATTTACATCTTTTTACTTCAAATCTTAATCACCTGGGGCCAGGTTGCTAAAAACACTATTAGTCACTAACACTAGCCTGAATATTGGGCTTTATGTTCGCCTTTTTTTTTAATAATTCGGACATTGGATTTGGCAAACACTAGAAGGGTAATGTCATTTTGATAAATAAGTCGACATCAGCTGATTTTCTCAGCTATCACTGACACCAGCTTAAATCGCTTATAGACCATCAGCATGGCCCTACATCATCTAATAGAGGATGATATTTAATAGTGATTCAGACAACCAGTCCCAGTTTATGGATATCTGGGCGATTTGGCCACTATTTGTGTTGTGTAAACTTTTTATAATCTTCAAGGGCATCGTCGTGGGTCGCAATTTAACGTGGTGGGTGGTTGGAGGGAGCTTCATGTTGCCCTGGTGCTCTCAGAGCTAAAGGGGAACAGGAAGCCGATCTGTTTGTGGTGCCTGTATTGCGTCCTATTACTATCCTGTATTTGTCCCCTCTTGTCTTTGTTTGTTGCCAGTGGTGTCGAGGGTGGTTTCCTTCACCCATTAGGCTGGCACGTCGTCCTTTAAGTGACATACCCTTGAGTACGATGTAAAACCCCAATCAAACAAACAAACGATTTAACGTGAAATGGACCTCGTCCACATTGGACCACTGCACATACTGTGTCTCAGAGAAGGAGACGGTTGATTGAAATTTGAATATAAATATTTATTATGCGAATCATGCAGAATCAATTTGTGTTTCATTTTACATGTAAATGTTATTCCAGTTCCTGTATAAGTAATATCAATAAAGCTTATATTCATACTTATGTTTATTTGATGCATAAGCTTTCAGGTACATTCAATTAAATTATCAATTAAAGTATATCAAATGCTTTACCAGATGAAAAATATATAATTGTATAATATTCTTTACATTTATTTTAACATATTAACTATAATATTTTGTTAAACTTCTTTGATCTAAAATAATGTGATATTCCTACAGGAACCTTCAGGGGTTCATAGATGTCCAAATTGAAATATTGAGTTCTTTTTACTGAAACAAATTCTTTTTCAGTGTCGTATTGAATTTTTTTTCTTCTTTTTTTTTAATGCCGAATTATTTATATTTATCAATAATCATACTTAAACATTAGAAATGGAGTCTGAATTGAGTTTTTTAAGAATGATGCATTAAAATGCGTCCCAAATTGTCAGAGTTTATTCTCCAGCTTGACTACCCATTTAGGGTATTTAAACTGGACTTCTATGAACCGCTGGCGTTGTCATGTATGAAAGCTTACATGTATATTACATGCATATTACAGGTCAACGGTCAAAGTTGATCATCATTCATTTCGCAATTCCCAAAGCTGTCAAGCCTATCATCGGATGCCACAGACATTTGTCTGATGGGCATGTTTGCCGTAGGTACATGTAAAAACATGTACATAGATTATTAGTAAACTTTGCTGAATGGTAATCTCGCATCTGTGTTCATATCAATATTAATGCACACTTTCTGTCAGTTAAATGTCATCCATACGAGAAATCCAAAGTTACTGAATCATAAATATAAAACCTACTACAGTACCTTTTAAACTGGTCTTTTGACTCATGACATTTGTGGTACATGTACATACATTATATTGTCGATATAGTTCTCAACCTTTTTGTTCTGTATTAGAAGTGAAAGATATGAGATAATTGTATAAATGCCTGGTTCATTATACAAGGTTTGACCTGGGGGGTTTCCCAGGATGGATCAAGGTCCCAGTGGAAATGTTCTGAAATCATCCACTGAAGTGGTCAGGCGATCCATCGACATGTATAATGTATACAGGCAAATGTTGTGATATTTTTAATGGTAATGCCGTAAAGTTTCCTTATTTCATAATTCCATAGTTACCCAGCAAGGGAATGATCGTAATTGTATAAAGAAATAATGTTTCCCTAAACTGTGGTATATCATCAATTTGAGCACAGTTTATATTTTTTTTGTCAAGGGCGTAAGATGTTAAATAACTTATATCTGTATCTGAATAAAAGCTTTGAATATATTAATTTCCTATTCATGAACTGCATACTTACAAAGCAACTTTTGTTGTTGTAGGCCAGTTTGTTAAAACTGATTACACCTGATGGAAACACAAATTAGGTTCTCCTAGTCCTATGTATAATTTTATATACCTAGCATGCAGGTAAACTGTCTATCGACTATCCATAACTGTTAAATTACTTTCCATGTAGGATGTGTTGTAACAGATTCTGCCTTTCTGACATGTACATGTTTTGCTGATCATCAGCATGGTGAATCAATGAAAACAGCTTGTCAGGTCTTACAGATTGTCGGTATTATTAAGGTGAATCATAGCAAGCTTTACATTTGTATCGCTTATTATTTTTAAATTCACACCAATCAAACAAGTTAACACAGAGTTCCAATGGGTGTCAAAACTCACTTTAGGAGCACAGATTTATGCTAATAGGCTTTCCTTTAAATTGTTCAAAGCTTTTGTCTGAAATGGCTTTTCATGTAATTATATTGAAAAAGCTTTTTGATCCAGATGTAAATCAAGTTGGTACGTTAAAATAATTTTCATTGTATTTCCGTTTTCCTTTTTTACATTTATGTCAACAAAAATCAGCCCAGCTGTGACAAATTAAAATAGTAAACTTACAGAAATTTTGATGGAAATCGTTTCAGCACAGGCCTGCAATTTTATACATACAATTACATTTTTTCTAGAACAGTGAATTAAAAAAAGCTACAGTAAGGTATGACTACCAGCATCATGTTAATTATTACATGATTGACAGACCTGTGCTGTTGGGGAGAGCGAACACAACGGGATCTCCCCATGGTTATGCAAACTGAATTTAGAGGACCGATTTATAGGTTTCCCAAATCGTTTGCAATCTTAGTCTAAATTTGCACTTTGCCACAGATTTTGACAAATTTTGTCATCCGATGATCAATGGACATTGTATTCTAAAGCAATTTTGCTATATTTTTCACAAAGGCACATTTATGTATTTAAAAACACAGCAAACCAGGGGGAAAATGAAAATGTTACTAGGTTATCTCACAAAATTTTAGAGGACCAATTTTAAGGTTATGCCGGAAAAGATTACAGCACAGACCTGGTTGAGTTGCACATCTACAGTGTATTAGGATGATAATAAATTAATAGCCAACGATTAGTGGAAATCTTGTGATTCACATTAAGGATTTCAATTTGACAACATTCCTGATGGTGTTTACTTGTACAGGAAGCTGTGTTTACTGATTCGTTAACTACATGTTATCAAACCAGTTTGTATTGCAGCATTTATAGCACAGCTGACACGAGGCTGTTGTGTATATTTTGTTCCAATGCCTCAGACTGATACATGCTGATGATGCATGTATGCAAAAATATAGACATTCATTTCAACTGTTTGTTTTAATGTAAGCTGTTAAAATAGGGATTAACATTTCATATTAAACAAAGTAAATTAAATTTGTAAAATTGTCCTTTTATTAATGGCATTTGATGCTGCATTGCTTGCTAATCTGTTTCTCGGCACAAAATCATGAAGTGTAAAGTGAAAGTTTGAAGACCTTTGTATTTTTAATACATGTAAAATCTCTAATATAATTTTAATTTCGATGAAATACTGAATTTTCATACTAGTAAAGTAAAGTGCCACTGTGCCACTTTGATGTTTCGATCATGTACATTGATTTCTTTAAATCAACTGGACAGCTTGTATTTGACCCCAAAATGCAGGTGCATGTATATCAGAAGGGATTCGGTAGAGTGTTGGGCCTGTAACTCAAAGGTCCCGGGTTCGAATCCCGGTGGAGGCAAGCAAAGTTTTCTCTCTTCAAAATATATCAACAGGGATTGATATAAGTTATTCTATTGAGTACCCTTAACTAAAATTTGAATTTTTGATTTGTGTAAAATATTTGAATTTCAAAATATTGAACATTTTTATATCTTTAGTTCATAAGAGAAATTTTGAAAAATTTATCAGCTAATAATACCTGATATTTGCCCACTTCATCATATTTTTGCACTATGTCCTTGGCCTGTGCTTGTATTTTATTTACTCATTTTTATAACCCCGCTATGAAGTAGTTTGGGAGAATAAAACGCTTCATTTGTCCGTCTATCCGTCACACTTCAGTTTTTAGAGCTTAACTTGAGAACTATTCAATAGTTTTAAACCAAATTTTCTATATGCCATAATAATCAGGTACTGAAGTGGTCCATCTTGCTATTTTATGTTGCTAAAGTGCATAACTAATTTGCATATTGTCATTTTATAGGTCTTATGTTGACATTTGGATTTGCCATGTTTTGGTTACGTGGCCCATCTCGAGACAGTTCAATAATTCTAAGTAAACTTAATGTTAGCTTACATACAATCCAGTACTGAAGTGTTGCATTTTGCTATGTTTCATTTTTTTTAGCTCATAACTAATTTACATATTTCAATCTTCTATATCAGGGTTTTTTTTCATTTCCAGAGTTTATCTTAGAACCCTTCAGGATTTTTTAACAATTTTTATCATTATGTATACATCAATCAGGACTTGACTTTCATTTATTATTCACATCATAAAGGTAACAAGGGCTTAGGCAGACACCCATCCAAATGGACACCCTGCAGTGAACATTTGTCTCATTTGGACGCCCTGTTTTAAGAAACTTTAACATGCAGGATATAGGAAAACTGTTAAAATTGGACACCCCGTTATTTTAAATGTGAAGCAAAATGACCATTTTGGACACCCTACTTTTGATTTCTGGCTAAGCCCCTGACAGGTAAACATTTCGTATTTTTTACAGTGCCAAATAAAGTTTTCAGAGCCTACCTCTCTGGAACAATTTAATATTTTTGATCCAAATTACATTTGAACTTTAATATGGAAATCATGTGGTGCTTTTTGTTACATTTATTAGAGATATCTTTCTACATACATCTATATGTATGACTTACATGTAGTCTCGATGTTTAATATGAGAACATTTCACGTGGTTGATTTTGATTGGTACATACATGTACACCTGCAGTGCCAGTGTCCAATCAGAAATGCTCTATATAATGACACACACTTGCTATTCACTGCACATTGACCCAAATAACATGACTAAAAAGTGCCTTATGTTCTTGGCTCACGAAGATAAGGTAAATTGATTACAATAATAAAATTAACTTACATTTTAATAGTCCAAATAATTCTGCTGTGTATTAAGTATGGAGATACAGGGCCAGGGATCAGTGATTCTTACTGGTCAAAATCTGATAATATTAACCAATCAAAATTTAGTCAAATTTCTATGTACAATAACTGATCCATTTCACAGATCAAACCTCCGGCAATCGCAGGGGTGGTTTTTACGAGGTTTCCTCTCGGTTTTCCACCGTAATAAGGTAAGGAGCAGTGTGAAGTGGACAATCCGTCGTCATATAAGTGAAATACCCTTGAGTACGACGTTAAACCCCAATCAAACAAACATACATAAGTGGATGTAACTTTTTCGTTAAAATAACCACCATGGCCTTTAATCTTAGTTTAAAGAAACTGTTCTAGAAAGAAGTGGGCAAATGTGATTTGGCCAGAATTTTTTCTTTAAAGGAATTTCTTATCTTTTAACAGATTCTTCTTTTTGCGTTTCCATTCTACTTCACCTTAATTTTACACATGATATCAAAGATGTTTTGTGAGTGTCACTCAAGGTCATGGTGCAAAGGGTCAAGGTCATATATCTACAATCATTCTGTACAGGTGTTAAAAGATTTCATTCTGGTTTGGGGTTTTACTTTGTCCACACGTTCTTATCTTCACTACAAGCTTTACAGAATATGTACACAAGAGTTGAGTAAATAAATATATTTCTTAAAGAATTCAGTTGTAGCAAGGGAGGGATTATTGTAGTGAGTCATCACCATTATAGCACTTGTATGTTCTGTGATTAGTTTCAGGAGGAGGAGACAGTTCCTCCACATGATCGTGTGCCAAGAGTGCCCAAGACGGACTACAAACACATCACCAATACAGATGAGGTTTGTGACATTGTCTTCGTGATTTATAAGATTTTATACCGAGACGAATTTCCTTTAATTTAATAAAATTACATAAGAAAAGTGGAAGCATATAGCTGCCGTATTGTAGAGATAGTTAAAATCGGAGTGCCATTGTCTCATTTAATACCTTTATCTCTCTTTTTATTTTATTTGACAGGTATTACGGTTAGCTTATTTGGAACTGTCGAAGGGCAAGGGTGATCCCAGGTTTGTCTGACCGTCCGATTCAGGTGATACAAGTTACCTGAAGTATGACATAACAGACAAGTACCACAAGTGAAGACACCTTGAGTTTGGCAAAAAGAATGATCTGTCCTGTAAAATGAAGATGTGCCTGTGCTGTAAGATGAACGTACCAAATATCCATTAACCTGTAATATAAACTAAAGATGATTCTGTGATATATTGTAAAATAAGTTTGTGATATACATTAGGATAAGCCTGTCATTTGACATTAGTCTTTCATAAGATAAAAATAAGGCTGTTGTGTAAAATGAAGATGTACCTGTCCTGTAAAATGAAGATGTACCTGTCCTGTAAAATGAAGATGTACCTGTACTGTAAAATGAACGTACCATAAAACTATTAGTGGAAAATATAAACAAAACATGAGCCTGTGATAAGATGAACCTGTTATATACTGTAAAATAAGCTTGTGATGTAGATTAGAAAAGCCTATTACATACAGTAAGATAATCATGTGACAGATGATAAGATAAGCCTATGACAGACGATAAGATAATTCTGTGACAGACAATAAGATAATTCTGAGACAGATGATAAGATAATTCTGTGATAGATAAGATAATTTGTGATAGATGATAAGAATGAGCCTGTCATATGATAGAATGAGCCTGTCATATAGTATGAACATCATCTTGTCATATATCTTGTCATATATATGATGATTAATGAAGATGATCCTATCATGAAATGACATCAATTTAAGTGTACTGTTTACCCATAATATAGAATTATAAACAGGCCCACTGAGAGGGGGGGGGGTCTACTGGGGGCAGCGCCCCCGGGCCCATGAGCTTATGACACAGTGGTTGACTTAGTTTAGAGTATCATTATTTGGAGAATTGTAAAAGGGGGGCCCAGTTTCCTTTTGCCCTGGGGCCCCAAAATTCTCTTGGCGACCCTGATTATAAGTAACATAACTAATTGATGGCTAGTGTTATGCGATGGATTACCCAGGCTGAGGGATTAACCAATGCAGATAGAAATTGATCCAATACAGTACTGGCCATTGATGGATTAGGATTAATAACATCACTCAACATAAACAGTATTATTTTCTTGCCAATAAATTTTTCCTTTATGAAATAAATTTTAGAGACAATACTTTTATTTGAAATTGATCAATATTGTTAGTGTGTGTAAAAGCAAAATTTTTAGGATGTGTAAAAATAATTTTGCTAGGGTGGGTAAAAACAATATTGTAAAGGTGTATTAAAACAATTACTTTTCAAGGTTTTGAAGAAAAATTTGGCTGCATTGAAGCTCAAAGGTTAGTGAATAATAATTCAGGTTTGAGACATTCAATACTGTACATCAGTATATGTCCATGATGACTAGCTGAAAATAGTTCAATTCCACTATGGGCCCAGAACTTAAGAGTTGAACATATCCTAGTTGAACGATAGGGCAATACTAAGAAGGCTGTGAATATTCAAGCTATGCCTGTGTATTACAGTAACAGTTTTGCATCCTGAAATCGCCTTACATCACTTTGTTATTGTGTATTACATGCAGGAGTGTTTGTTCCCATGATGTCTTTGATGGGCATTGGAGGAAGATAATTTTCCAACAGAGCAAGGCCCTCTAGCTAAGAGCAGTTTGTTTGAAGGGTAGCAACGCTATCTTTACTTAACTTTCCAACATTATGACATAGTTTATAAGTTGGTTGTGCCAGTGTCAATTTTTGTTGGAATACACTGCTGTCGTATAAGTGAAATACCCTTAAGCACCGCGTAAAACACCAACCAATCAATCAAACCAACAGAGGGAAACACTTTTTACATTGCAAAGTTGTGTCTGTTAGGCTGTTGACTGCAGGGGTACACCCAGGTCATGAACAATGCGTATGTAAGAAGTAAGATTTTTTTTTAACAGTTTTACACACATATCTGTCAATAATTTTATAGTGATATATCTTTTTATGGCATAAATATATTTATATTAGAAGATTTTTCAATTATTCAAAATATATATTTGAAACCTATATATTTTATTGATTTTTTTTTATATTAGACAATAAAAGAAGAAAAAATGTATGTTATTGAATGATATTGAAAAGTGAATGTGATAAAATTTCTACCAGACAAGTTGGCTATGTGTGGGGCTGTCTGTAACTACTGGTTGTTTTGTGCCTTGGGGTGGGGGTTCCATTCCTGTAATGGTCCCAGTTTCCAATTATCTTTTTTTACTGTAAAAACTTAAATATAAGTGACCCAGACGTGATGAAAATAATGTTTTAATGTTAACAGCAAAATTCTGTTTTTAAATACATAAAACAGTAACTGTTAGCATTTAGGGAGCAGTCGTATTTATACCTTAAGATGCCTGTGATTACATAAATGACATAACGTTGCAAACTCATGCCAAATCAATCAGGCTAATTTTTTGCTTCACCGGAATTCGAACCCGGGACTTTAGGGTTAAAGGCCCAACACTGTACCGACTTAGCTACAGAGGCTCCCGGTAGAATGAGTCCGGAATTCTAACTCAGTGAAATACGCTTTTATATATATATGAAGAGAGAAAAAATGTGCTTGCCTCCACCAGGATTCAAACCCGGGACCTTTGGGTTACAGGCCCAATGTTATATACACGTACCCAGTAGTACTATATGGAAGGGGATATCCTGCCCCTTCCATATAGTGTCTATGTGTCTTAAAGACATTCTCACCGTGTATTTTGTCTATCTCGTGCATGTAAATGGACTATCGATGTGTTGAGAATATGGCTCTATTGGGACACTATGGGGGCTGATGTAATGAATAGAGACACTGGATTATCCCTTAACCAGCAAAGTACAGCATGTGCTATATAATGACAGTACCAGGATCTAAACTAGAGGTGCCTTACTACCATTTGATTAAAGTTGTCGCCGTCTTCCCTCCATGACTCTTGTACAGACCGCTTGGCCATACACCAGGACCATTTTGAATGCAGTCATATTCGGTAAATTATCGAAAATTGTGCGGTCGTTTTATTATGTTCAGGCGTAGGTATCTCAAATGGAAGAGTCTCATTAATTCTGACATAGTCATAATCACAGCTGACTGATGGGAATGCGCCATGGTTATGAGTTTAATAAATAGAATATAACGCAGTGAAGTTAAAATATTTTCAATATTGTTGTGATGAAAGATGGAAAGGATAACTCAATCGACACTTCGTGTCTCCTGAATTCTTCTTTCATTAATCAAACATTCACTCGATCAATATGTATGGTATTCAAAGTTAACTGTGTAACATCCTCTATTGTCGTGATGGTTATAGGCACAGTGTTCGTATACATTTCCCGGCATGACGTTGCACGAGGATATCCACGCTTTGTTAACTGCTTATTTTTAATAACACGACAAGTTGAAGCTGTGATACGATGCTTTATTGAAAAAAACAAATCATCCATCAACAAGATAAGTATAAAATGTTTTTCAAAAAAAAAATTTTAATTATTATTTTTAATTCGATTCATTTGAGTTGACCGTCATAAAGATTGCATCGTATGAAAATTGTAAAAAAAATAATGGAGATCTGCTCATAGAATGCAAATTGGGTGTAAAACTTTTATTGAAATCTTTGCCAGAAATCACCCCATCCTTTAAAGGCCGTGTCCCAGTCTGCTGAATAACTTCGGTCATGTTCTCTTCTGTCCACTTGACGAGGCTTCACTAGAACTCGGTCTATCTTCTGGACAACTCCATTGGTTGCCATAATGTCACATGTCGTTATTTGTGCCTTGTCGACCAATGGGAATCCATCTCTTGTGCGGTCTATGGGGAAAGTCTCTCCCGAGGTTGTCCGAAGCTGCTGACGTAGCAACCATTTTCCCGGAAAGATACCTGAACAACATATCGTGTCTGAAAACGAACAATAGAAATGAAACATTTATTATTTGACCGTAGCATATGGCATCGATCGATTGATTGATTGATCGATTGACTGGCTCGCTGGCTGATTGACTGATTGTTTGTTTATTTGTTTGTTTGCTTGTACTTCTTTGCAACCAATGACATTTTACTTATATGACAACAGATTGTCCACTTCTTTCTTTGCTTTGCTTAAATACGGTGGAAACGCCGAGGAAACCTCATAGGAACCAGCCCCATACCCTTCGTCACACGGACCTTCACCGTATGTCGACAGAGACACAAAGAAGGAGAATCAGTATTCCGAAATGTTAACCAGTGTCTGAGCCACAGACTCCGGACTAGATATCACGTCAAGTAAACGCACGAATCTATATTTATTCAAATTTTAGTGGGAACCGTTTTATTTGACAAAACACCAACAGTCCTGGTTGCTTCTCGAGATGAACTGTATCATATGCGTAGATGAAACTGACATTAGTATGAGAGCATCGTTTAACCCCAAACGACCAAACAAAGAAAAGTTACGTTAAGCAAACGAAAAATCATATTTTACCTCGTATAATGTGGTTCTTTAGAATGGCTTTCAGCTGATCCGAATTTTCCTGAATTTCTCCAATGTCATCTAAAGCCTGTGAACAGGGAAGATCAGGGTACTAATTGTACGACAAAGTTCGTCTTCCTCAGTGAAGACTTTTTTCTATCTTGCATAGCCCTTGCTATCCCAAACATTTAGCCGCAAACCCAACATGTAAATTTGAGGTGTAAGAGCTAGTTTTTGCCATAAAGGACAGGTCTTAAATGTAGTCATGGGTCGGAGTTCAAAAGACCAAACACTAATATAATTTATTTTAATGACCTCGTTAGTTGTAATCATGGAGCTATAATTATTATATAATTATAGCTCCATGTTGTAATTAAGACCCTTTTGATAACTAAAAAAAGCAGATTACACCAATGCAAAAGGCCCAAGTGGATTAGTACAATTGTTGTTTTTTTAGCTTTTTATAATCTCAAATCTCAAATCTTCTTTTAGTTATTTATTTTTTGTTTTTTTTAGCTTTTTTTAATCTTTCGTTCGCACCCCAACAGTAATGAAAAAAAATACAAGTATTCACTTTACTGCATGGCACTTTTGAAAACAGGCATTACAAGTCCTGTATGATGCAGATCGAAAGATCATACCAGGTTAGTTGGAACGAAAACTGTGATTGGTCCTTCGTCTTCCAATGTCTCCTCCAATCCAGCTAGCTTTAACAGTTTTAAGAAGGTTTGAAAATCTGGAATCGAACGAATCACCTCAAGGACGTTACTGCTTGGTGGTTGCATTACCTTAATTTAAAACAACAAAGACACAGAACATTAAAGAATTACCAGTTTTTTCGGATAACGCTTTCTTAGTTTGGTCATATTCTAGATCAGAAAATTTTGCAGGTTGAAACCCATCCGGGAATCGAACCCACGAGTCCGAATCAGACACCGACTCGCCAGCAGTAAATGCTGGCCACTTAGAGCACTCAGCCACCTTGCCTTCTACAAGGTATTTGGCTTCGATCCCCGGATGGGTTTAACCCTGCAAAATTTTCTAAACTAGAATCTTTTCAAACGAAGAAAATGTTATCCTATTAATGACGAAAATACTGTTCATATTCACTTTCTAAAAGACATAAATATCAAAAATTAAATAAGTAGATTTAAGACCTCGTTTAACGGGAATTCGACTGTAATTTACTTACATTTATCTGACCACCCTTTCTAACATTATTTCGTATTACCATCCCGATAATTCCCCTCGAAACCCGTTGATTATTTATTTGTTTGATTGGGGTTTAACGTCGTACCCAAGGCCTTAGGGTATTTCACTTATATGATGATGGACTGTGCTTTTCACACTGTCCTTTTGTTAAATATGGCGGTAAACCACGTAAAATTGCCGGAGTCACACCGTGTTACTTACCCATATATACGTCATGGAATAGGATAAATAGGCAGAGACGATAACCACTAAGCTACGGTCGCATGCTACACGTTGATTATTTAAGAAATAACGTTTCTGCATGCGACGTCTAACGTTAAATTAAAAGTCACTCCGTTAAGAAATTATCGAACTCCGTTTTAGGAGAAGGATAAACACAATAGTATGTGCAGAATCCTAAATCAAGTTAAACTTAAATAAAATTTAAATGAAATTTAATTCGCAATTTAAAAACATTTGTTCAATCCCAACAAAAGCATTATTTAATTAGGATTAATCTAAATTTATCTATACAAAAATTTTGTACAAAAAATTAATTATAACGCTGACATTTGGGGTATAAAATGTTATGTTAAATTAGAATGTATATTTTACCTCATTGACGATGTGGACGATTCCATTACACCCTTTGAGATCTGGTTTGACGATGGGCGAACACTGGACTGTCTTCACCCATTGGCTTCCGAACGGGAACTGAGCAAAGAAACAAAAAAATTGACCATATTAACTAGTGTTCTATAATTATAGGTTTTATATGGTTCAATACTTTTGACATCATATTACAATAGTAATAAACACATTTTATTATCAACGGCATTTTCTTTATTTTGGGAGAACACTTTCTAAGTTTGAACAGATTCTAGTTCAGAATATTTTCCCATCCGGGAATTGAACCCACGACATGAGTTAGGCACCGAATCGCCGGCAAGTCATGTTGGCCATCTACACCACACGGCTCTCAGATGGGTTTCAACCTGCAAATTTCTGAACTATAGTCTGTTTCTTTTATTTAGTCGCGTACGTTTAGTCTCCTGTAAAATCGCCTATTAGTGCTACTATTTTTT
>JAQQZZ010117379.1:0-14845 GCA_030265115.1 Mopalia vespertina | reverse complement strand
AAGGTGATGTCTGAGCAACAGTGCAACTCAAAGCTTACCCAAGGTGATGTCTGAGCAACAGGGCAACTCAAAGCTTACCCAAGGTGATGTCTGAACAACAGGGCAACTCAAAGCTTACCCAAGGTGATGTCTTGCTCTGTGATACACATACTTTGTCAGTAATTAAAATTATTTTGCAGTGTGTGTCTTGGCATTGTTTAAATCCAGTGATGAAATCAACTACTATTATTTGAGTGAAATAACCTTAAATACAATCTTAAACTAGTCACAATGGAAAATGTTGCTGTCTGAGCATTATGTAGTCTGGCACCAATGCGCTAGTTTTGCCAACTATGCCTCTAACCAGACAAGCCTTATTAAAAAAAAAAAATTGACGGTATGCATGTATCTTTTTTTATTAATTTTAAAATAACAGAGGAATTTCATTTTCAGTTTACACAAATTATATGATACTCATCATTTTTAAATGTTATCATTGGTTCAGATTTTGTTAGCAAATTCTAAAGATAATATTAGTTGTAAAATGTCATTGCAGAAAGAAATGTAATGAAATGCCATTAAAATTTGTTTTATGTGACAGGATACAAACTAGAAGTTGTGCGTTTTGGAATTGGAATGTCTGTATTTTAATTTATAATTTTTTATCTCCAAGAGAAAATGAATTCAATTTGATTTAGTGAGACTGATAAAGCTACCAATTTGATGGCGTTCGTCTTCTATTTCTCACACAGAAACCACATCTGTTTATGTCAGTGATGTTGTCATTTGCCTTTCTAGCTTAATAAAAAAGCGGATAAATTTATATTCGTGTGTAACTGTAATTGCTTATTCCTTCTCTCCAGTCAGGTACGTCTGTTTGCCGATAAGACCGTAATACACTAAAGCTTTCTGTGATTGATTCTTTTTCTGCACACAGCAGTCCCAAACCCTGGATCGGTCTGCTTTGCACATTTATCACTAATACCTCTGTCTCTATGGAAGCTAGTTTTTACCATTAATATTCAGTTTGTATAGCGTTGGTTCTGTGGGCTGCACAGTAGGTCTGACGAAGAAAATGGCACTAAGGCGCCAGTTTGCATTCTGTTTTTAAGTGTGTGTCAGATTTGAGCACCTTAACAAGGCCTTTCTCTGTTTGTTGTTATAAGTTTTTTAAAGCCATCATGTTATGGACAAGTGTACACAGTAATCTAATGAAATGGATTTATTTACCACTGAATGACTTATAAATGTATCTTACTCAACTTATATAAAATATACCACAATAAGTATTCCTGGTGGTTCTATATATAAACATCTGCATGGCTTGATAGAATATCTACCTTCCAGCTCGTTATTGTGCATTCAATTTGGAATATTTCCCTCCTGAAAATTGTGAATATATAATACTTGATTTACGCTTGAGCATTAAGATGATCATAGTAAATGCATCTTCTATCGATTCCTATTATGTATTGTGAATAAGATTGTCTTTCCTTATTGCTATGGTGGTAGGTAGATGTGTAGGGATGCCATAATTTCTATAAAGTTTTTTTTTTAGTACATTGGCAACATATTTTGGTGGCATTTAAAAGATGGAAGTTATATTAACAGCACTATCTTCTCTTCTACATGGATGACTACTTCTGCATATTAGTTATACCAATAGAGATATAAAGATATTTAGTAAAGCTACTGCTGATTGGTCAGAGCTTCCCGTTGAACTCTTTCCCCCAGAGCTGAGGCCAAAGTGTTGTATACTCTTTGTATTGCATCTAGTTATTTTCTTATCTCCTCATTGTTTGTTGCAAGTAATGTAGGGTGTTCTTCATCAATTGGGCTGTGATATTCTATTGCATTTTAATAATTTTATTACCCGGGCACTGTGATTTTCATGTTATACCTTGACTTTATAAGCTGCATCCCTTCACAATGTTATTTGAATAGACTTCTTATAATGCCAATGTCTTGGATTATAGAAAACCTAAAGTCAAATTATTTTTATAGGAAATGGTCAAGATTTATGTTGTTAAAGAAACATGCCTCGTGGTCGTGGAGCACGTTCTGTGTTGGGAGCTTCTTGTGCCTGGGTGCTCTCTGAGCTAAGGGGCAAAAACCTGGATGATTTCTGGTAATTAATAATTGATTATTGCCAGTGATTTACCAGAAGTGGTTTCCTTCTCCCATTGGACATGGGATGGTCTACAATTAATGGAATAACAGTTAGAACGGCATCAAACCTCAGAACAAAGATGATAGTAATAAAAAAAATAGTTAATCAGTTTCTTTTTGGGCCACGTGAACCTGTTTTACTTAATTTATGGGGCTCTCTAGTTAAGGGTAGTATGTTTTAAGCTGCTACTTGCTGTCTATTCTTAGCATTAAAGGAACATTAATATTCTAAAATAATCTTAGCCAATGGTTTCCTTCACTCATTTGTGTGGGATGCTGTATGCTGACATAATGCAAAGTATGGCTTAAAACCTCACAGCATATATGGTGGTAGTGAAACTTAAATTGTGTCCATTACCTGCTGCACTATGTCAATCTGTCGTTCAGGCCTGTGCTGTTGGGGAGAATAAACTTCTTATTTTAGAAGGAATGATTTATAGGTTTCCAAAATTGTTTGCTGTGGTCGTCTAAATTTGCATTTTGCTACTGATTTGGACAAATTTTGTCAATCTAATCATATATGAAGTTTGGATTATAAAGCAAATTTGATTTATTTTTCATAAATGCACATTTATGCATTTTAAAAATCAGCAAAGCACAGGAAAATTCAAATGTTAGGTTATCTCACAACATTTTAGAGGACAGTTTTTAAGGTTTTACAGAAAAAGATTACAGCACAGGTCAGGCCTGATGTTTACGGGAAGCTATAATGGCAGCATGTTCCAAGCCTTGACCTTCTGTCCATACCTAGCCATGGAGGAATAGTCTACGAGTTCACATTTAATGGTGCAGTCAGTGTGGTTTGTCTCTGAGTTCATCGTCATTGTAAGTGAAATGGCCTTTAGCACAGCTTTTAACAATAATCAATGAATAATACAGGCTTATGGTTTCATTATGATATCAGTCTATTTCATATGCACTATATCTTTTCCATCATAGATCAGACAAAAACTTTTGCACATTATTGGCTATTACGTTTGTTCTACAATCTCGCTCATAAATTGATCTTTGATCTATACCAGATGATATTTGATAAATTTCTCTTTCTGTGATTAAAATGATAGTTCAGCTCTACTGCCTTACATAATCAAATTACTTTCTTTTATACTCTGGAATTGGTTTTATAATACAATCTTTCTGAGCATCGTTTCTTGATCAATCAAGGGGAAATCACTCCATTTAAGTCTGACATGTAAGCAGTATTAAATGCATGACAACCAGTGATGTTATCGTTTTGGGGGGGTTTTGTATATGAGTATGTGTGTTGTACAACCATCTCATATAAAATCAATTTAAAATTTAACCAAATTGCTTTAAATAATCAGTTATAATCCTTAACAATAAATATAAAATTATTACGTAATATTTTTTTTTCTAGAAGCTAAGGGGCAATATGAAGTCCATCAGTTTGTGATGTCAATGTTATGCTTCCTGCCTCTTGTTCTTGTCCAGTTTTGTCTTTGTTAGTTGCAAGTGATGGAGAGACTGGTTCCTTCACCCATTGGGCTTGCATGCCATCATATGAGTGAGTTAACCTTAAGTACTGCGTTACATCCCAATCAAACAAAGCTACAACAGGCTTGTCTCACTCTGGATACCAAAATAACTTTGGTTGCTATTGTCTTAATAAACATAAACAAGCTGGAAGTCTCGGCTCAAAACCTTTAATTGAATAACATAAAGCTCTATATACACAGTGTTATTGAACAAATTAATCATAATTTCCAATGCTGTACTGCAGAAGCTAAGAATTTGTCTTGCAATTACATATGTAAGCAATTATTGACACTTTTTACAAGGTTGTAGTGCTGTGTCAATAAAAATATATTGATTAATTGCAGCATCTATCAAGGTCAATACTTTTACCTGGATCAATATGAACAGCATAATGACGTAAAGAGACAAAAGGTGTGTTTTATATGCGTTACAGCTTTGACTGGTATTAAAGGTAGTCATATGGCTTCTGACTGAAGGACTAGGCTGTTTAAGGTTTCTGCCCAGTTATCTGATAAATACAGTGAGATAAATACAATGATGTTGACAACAAAGTAATAAACAGGTGGTTGACATCAAGGGGATAGCTAGTTGTTTCTACAGTTATTTTATTTTCATTCATTTTATTTCCTGGGACCCAAACATATGTCTTGTACCAAAGTTTTTACTTGGCTGGCTGCATTTTCTCTGTTGGCCTTATGGTTTCTTTTAGAAATGTTTCTATTGTATTGCCGTCGGTCACACAGATTAGCCCATTGGCTGAAATTGAATCCCCAGGGAAACACCTATTCAGTAATTACTGGAGGTAAGGTGATATGACATCGTTGACCGCAAAGGCATGGTGGATTTATAAACGTTATATCTTTTCATATAAACCAGACAAGAAAGAAGGCTGGGGAAGATTGTGAACTGTTTACCTATTAATGTAAGACCTAGGTGAAACAGGAGAGGTGGGATTGTAAACTGTATGTCCATGAATATAAGATGGAGGGGACAATTTTCACCCTGATTTTAATGTTTAGTGGAACTGTGTATGAAGTTGACCTAACAATGTAAATATTATTTGAAAAATCATAAGAATGATCTCAATTTTAAAAATGTAAAATGTGTGTTTCGCTTCTAAAAAAAGTGTTCCTAAAACATAATCCAACCGAATATTCATGATGAAAAAATGCCTCAATATGTTTTAAATCATTGAAATCACTTCACTACAGTATGGAAAAAAATTTCAATAAATTGATTTTCTTTGTTTTGTTTCAGGTGGGATTAAAGAGCTTTGCCTCGAAGAGTGAAGATGAGACAGGAACAAAGATATAACAGGATGTGAAACATGACATCATTGCCATGGTTACTGGGTATCACATGTCTTGTCATGGCAACAACTGTCAATTCAGGTAACTGATTATAAGGCTTGGGTACTCGACTTTGTTGAACAATAATCTACTATCTGCTAATAGCAAACCTTTTTGTCTGTCAATAAGTCACTAATAGCAGATTAATGCTGACTTGTTCTGTCATTATCATTTCTATTATTGTTTTTCTACTGTTATCTTACCTGTAATTATGTTATTTGTCACAAATCTTAAATAACCAAAAAGGTTAGAATGAAAGCATGTAAGTATGCCAAGTTTTAAAAATATAGTATAAAAATAAATAGAAATTAAAACAAAATATATTGTATGGATAAAAAATATGTATAAAAATACATAAATATTAAATTAAATATTAATATCTTTAGAACATTTGTTCAAGGGAAGGAGGAAAAACTGGATAAATGTTCTCGCAATCTTTTGTACAGATCGCAAAATTGTTAGCTCCCAAAAATCACACCAACAATATTCCATCTTAAAGGATTATCTTATTCCATCTTATAAAACATGAATGATATATATTTGTCATTGGCAGAGAAAAAATATCAACAGAAGGTGTTTAAAAATAAAATAAATATAAAATAATTGCCATGATCGGCAAGTGAATGTGCATCTGAATAGAGAATTAGAGAAACACTTTTCACATGGTATGACAATATCCTTCTTTTTTTTTTTAGTGATTTGCTTTTGGCAATTTATTTCACAATTATGCACAAAATTCCAACAAAGTGGAAGAAAAATATTAGCTTGCTAAAAATACGCTTAAATTTGGTTATCTTCGAGTGGCCTGAAGGAGATTGTTGTTGACTTTCCTTTTGAGTCTGAGATTCGTAAGTATATCAGTTTTGTTATCCTTCCAGTTTTTGTGATGAGGGCTCCTCATCAAAACGTGTGACCTCAACAAAAATAGAAGGGAAGTCTTGAGTTGTTTGTCCTGTGAAGAAAAGA
Source organism: Mopalia vespertina (assembly GCA_030265115.1). Taxonomy (NCBI): domain Eukaryota; kingdom Metazoa; phylum Mollusca; class Polyplacophora; order Chitonida; family Mopaliidae; genus Mopalia; species Mopalia vespertina. Next base: position 8,885 of record JAQQZZ010117379.1, on the reverse strand, counting down.
TGAGACCAGGGAGCATCTTATCTTGTGCTCTGGGCGTTTGTTAATTCTGCAGTGTGTGTGCTCAGAGCATCCAAGATTTCTTCTTATTGATTGAACTATAAGCAAGAAGAAATGATTTATTTGTGGTGACCAAACACAGGGTCTGTGACCTTATTAGATTTGGTTGTTTGTTTAGCTCAGTGATAATGGGGGTTGAAACCGTGAGTATTCTCACTCTTAAAAGTTCTGACCAGAACGCATCATAACTCTGACCTAACTCTTAGCTGTTCATCTGCTTACACCAGTTAAGTGTATCCCTGTAATAACAATGTCCTTCTCACTTATGAGGAGCAGTGCATCACTCAGGTGTTTATTTACACCAATGAACCCTCTTCAATGTACAGCTCTTGGATACTACTGTAGGCTGTCTTTCTTAACTTAGTGAAAACTGGAGGTTTCTGGTGACCGCAGAGATAGCAGCGTGTTTTTTTACAAGGTTTCTTTGGGTTTTCCATTAATTAATTACAAATCAAAGTCATCATTTAAGTGAAATGCCCTCGAATGTGACAGTTCATCAGCTGGAGTTCTCTCTTCTCATTGCTCAGACACTCCTGTATTGTGGAAAAGTTACCAGTGTCATGTGAGATTTATGCTTGTTTTTCACGGCCTCGCTTCAATTTAGCTGTACACAGTGAAACGTCATAATATCCATTGACACATACTGTGTGCTACCTCAGAGATAACTTGACTCAAGCAATATACCACACGCCTAGATTTGGGATTTTATTCGATTGAGCGTGAAGTGTTCAAGATGAACAATCTGAATACCAATTAATAACAGTTATTGAATATTGTAATCTGAAATTAAAACCACAAAAAAGGTCATGACCCTTTTTTCAGAATTCTATTTAAAAAAAACCCAGCCTTTAAAATGTTACAAATGTAAGCTTAAATATTGTTGAGTTGCTTTTCAAGAAGGAGATTATTGTTGATGTTAGGTCCATGACACTGATGGTGTCGGCCTTTTCACCCTCTTTCTACACAATTCTGATAATAATGGTTCTCATAGCAATGTGTCGTGTAAAACTGGATTTGTTTTTTACCAGATAAGACCATGAGATTTTTTTCTCTTGATAATAGCTAGTCTCAAAAACATCTTATCTCATGCTTTTGGCACTTTTGTTAAGTCTGGTATTTTTTCTTGTTCAAGGCATTCCAGAATTCTTATTATTGATTAAACCAGAAGAAGTGATTTATTTGTGTTGACCAAACAGAGGGTTTGTGCTCTTATTAGATTTGGGTGTTTGTTTAGGTCCGTGATAATGGAGGGTTGAAATCTCCAGTGTTCCCAGGTCATCAGACCATGAAATCCTTCTTAAAATGATTTACATTTCATGGCAAATGGTCACTTGAACCCATTTCATCAGAGATTTTCCATTAGATTGATCATGTGAAACACAGTTCTCCATTTCGTCTTACCATCTTTTAACATAGCTATAATGTTTTCATGGTAGAATTGAATTTATAAAATTGCTCTTCGAAATTGGTTCCTCACTTCACAATCTTTGTAGTGAAAAACTGCGAGTGAATGAATACTCTCATGCCAATGTCACAAAAGAGAGAGAGAGTAGAGTTTGGTCGCACCTTGTCTATGCCACCTCAGGCAAATATTATTTAATCTAGAAATTTTCCACTCCCTTGACCTGAATGATGTGTTTTTCTGGTTTTGGAATGAGAGGCCCTGAAGCTGTAATGGTTGATGTGAAATTTGTGAGACGGACATCAACAGAAGAGCATTCTTTGGGAATATATAACTTAGATTGTTTTGGGTATAAACAGTTTTATATATATATAACTGAGATTATAATGAGTACAAACAGTTTTGTATACAACTCGAGACCTAGATCTACTCAGAAACTAGTTTCTGGGAGTTGATGTAGAGCATAAGATGATTCATAAGTTTTTTATATATTTTTTTATAAATGTGACTTGTATTTTTATTTTTGGAAATATATATTAAGTTCAGTCAGTGGGAGTGATGGCCTTGCTAGCCAGAGACTCCGAGTTAGAATCCCAGTGGAGGCAAGCAAATTTGTCTTTCTCTACAACAAAAATGTATACACACTACCTTGTTATAGTCTGATAGGGACAATTGTCAAAATTGGAGCGACAAATTAATCATTGAACATTACTTTAATTTATGGCAACAAGCGCCAGTCCATTGAATCAGAAATGCTTTACTAGATCCCAAACTTTATTCTTTTGTCAAGTTTTTTAATCAATCTTATAATGTATTGCCACTGAATAGTATAAACCTAGTACCTGACCAGCATTTGAGTCTTTCATCAATGATCACAACTACGCGTTCCTATTGGGCAGTGTCTCCTGTACACACTGATGGAATCTATGTTTTAGTTACCAATCCTTATGATTTTTGTGGTTATTTTACATGTATGTCACAGTTTAACATATTAAAACATTTGCAAATGCAAAAATGTCAAAACACCTGTCTATCATGAATTTTCATACATTTTATGCTGAGAAAAAATTGAGTACTTTAATAGAATGCTATTTTGATACAGGTTGGAAAATTTACTGTAAAAAAAACACAACCCAGAGTACATGCATGTCAAGAACATGGACTTTCTGTTGCTACAGTATCTACAGATAAATCTGCAAAAAGTTCTCAATCAAAGTTCTCAATAAGATGAATATATAAAAGGCCTCTAAAATGTTGAATTACAGGTTGTGATTTTTCTGCTGACTATCGTAGTGGTACCCAGGGTAAGTTCTCATCACCTAACTTCCCTGCCCCATACCCTGGATTAGCTGACTGTCACTACCTCTTCCAGGCCACCAACTCTGGACGGGTTCAAATCACCTTCTCATTCTTTGAACTTGAAGATTCTAATCCAGATACTGGGTAAGGTCAAACAGTATAAATAACAATAGAACTAGAAGAATAAAAATTTGCCTTGCTTTCAAGATTATATTATAAATGATATGATTGATGCCTTTGTTTTTTGTAACATATAGATGTAAGGTATAGAAAATGGACCAAAGTAGCAAGTTCAGTGCTGTCTTGTTTCCGGTATAGTCAGAGGTCTGTATGACACAATGAGGTTTAGGAATTTGAATCCAAATTCAGTTTCACACAAAAATACAGTTGTCTTCCACTATCATCTCTGGCACTGCCTTCCTATCAGTGAAATAATCTCAGTTCGCCTTACATCACCAAACAAATAAATAAAATAACAATAAAAACAGTTGCCTTGAAAGATTGGTGCAGTGCTGAATATAATTGTTATTACGTCATATGCAATTATATAAATTTATGTCTACAAATTTCTCATTTCTGTTTCAGTTGTATTTATGATCGCATTAAGGTTTACAGTATAGACAAACATGATGATCGTATGCTACTGGGCCAGTACTGTGGCAGCTCACCTCCCAGCTCAGTTGTCTCCCTTCATCCAAAACTAGAATTACAGTTCATCTCAGACTACACCAAAAGCATGAAAGGTTTTCTTGGACATTATGAATTTCTAGATGACAGTAAGTTTAAATGCACTTTAACTCAAAATTATCTGACAGGAATTTATTAAATTGCCATTAGATCCAACTCATAGTTCAAGGGTTAATTTAAAAAATTGCACCTACAATCTAGCTGGTTTGAGAGGGTTAGATTGGAGATTTAGCATAAGAAATCTGAAGTTTTTTAGTTTCTGCTGATTTGTAACTAAAACTACATGTACATAGTAAAAATAGAAAGTTATTAATTAGCCCTGTTATTTGTGTGTGTGGGGGGAGGGGGAGGGGTATTATTACAATTTGACGTTCAAATTTTTATTATATAATATGTGTCTCAATTTGTAATGAATGGCCTGTCTGAGAACAATACTATGTCAGTCATCAACATTTTCAGCTTACGAATATATGCAAATCTAAAGAATAATCTATTTAAACAGGAAATTAAGCCAATTAAATCCCCTTAAATATTGTCAAAATTCGAATCTTTTTTTTTTATTTCAGACAATTTTAGTCACCAAATCTTCGGTATAGTATCTCTAGGGGTCACTCACCTTTATTTGTACCTTGCTTTCAATCTAGGGTGGGTCAGTTTCATGGGCCTGTCCATCCCTCTCTCCCATTAAATACACTTGTTTCCATGTCATCAACCCCTCCCTCACTTGCTTGCTTTCAACATATGCCTGGTTTTGGGATAATTAAAGGTGTACTCTGGGTCGCAATTTACTTTCACTGAACTTAAGTGGATAACTCAACAAATGTGGCAGTTGACGTGGGAGCATCTTTAGCCTGGTGTTCTTGAAGATAAGGGCAGCCAAAGTTGGTAATTGATAGTGTTTTGCACTGGAAATTTGCAAAATTTGTATTTGGCCCATGTGTTATGCTCAAGGTAGTTTCCTTTATCCATTGGTCTGGCATACTATCATAGGACTTAAATAAAGGTCAAACCCCAACCAGCCAATCAAACACTTCATATGTGTAATAAGTTGTTGACAGTGGGGTTATTCACCCATTAGGCTTGCACATTGGCATTTGAGTGAAATAATGAACAAACAGTATGGAAGGGCATCTCCGCCAAAAGTCTATGTGTGTAAGTGTGTTACCAATGTCACAAGAAGACATTCTAACCATGTATTTCGTTACACTATGTCACAAGAAGACATTCTAACCGTGTCTTTTAACTTACTCATGCATAAATGGAGACACTAGATTTCCCTTTAGCGGAAATGTTTAACTACAACATATCGTTGTTAATGAATATTTATACATAAGACCATTGACATCATAAAATACAAGTAGTTTATTCATGCTGTTCTACCAAGTCATCATTATCACTGTATATCATATGCTCGTTGCCAACACATTTATTGTGGCACGGCATTTCCGGTTAAAGGAGATTCCATTATATCATTTGCCGATATTCTACCAGCGACCCCTGATGTCATAATGAAGCATCCGATTATCCAAATCCACGTGACTTAGTCTTCATGTGGATAAAGCTACTTTGTCACCAACTCGGTAGGCCATAACAAGAAAACCTTCCGGGATGGAAACATTTTACTCTACACACATTAGTCAATTTGCATGCATGAGTTAAAATACAAGTCAAAATACATGGTTAGACTGTCAGTGTCTTGACTGGCATAACACACTTACACCCATAGACTTTTTGCAGAGATCCCCTCCCATGAAACAGTCCTCGATGATTGTTAGCTTCACTTTCATTGCTTAGGTCTGGTCCTGCTGATTGTTAAAGACCATACTTTTAAATTCAAATTATTATTTTAATTTTTTAATTTTTTACTGCAACAATGACACTACCTGATGGTTTTACATTCCATTGTAATTTCCACACTTCCTACATATAAATAGATGATATGTTGTTATATGCTTGGCTTTATATTGAATTCCTCTTACACACATTTATTGGGTTTATACATTAGTACAAGACCGTAATTGTTTTTATAAGAACTCTGTCTCAGGTAAAGTAAGAGGGTAGAAAATTTTGGTGAATTACTAGATAACATTGAATGCTTGTATTAAGTTGTACAGTTACTTTCAAAGTTTGAAAATGTGAATATGACATCTGTGGCGATTTGCACATATTCACCATTTCTCAATTCAGTTAGTTGGTTATTCTATTCACACTTTAAAAAATATAACTCCATGTATGTTTATAACTGTGGGGTTAATTATAAAGTTTGCCAAGTGAATGCAATAACCTGCATGGCAAATGACATTGTGACCTTGCTACGAATGTGTAATCAAAATTAAGGAAATTTATTTATTCTCCTTTTTTTTTGTCAGAATGGTTGCCGTTCCAATCCACTGACCCTAGCTGTGGACCTAGTTTATTAGAAGGGATGTCTGGCATGATTACCTCCCCTAAACCACGAACTCACCACAAGGGGAACATAGAGTGTGTTTATCTTCTACAAGGAGACCTCAATCAACATTTATTACTTCACTTTGTTGAGGCTATATTAGGATATGGTGGTATGTCAATTGAGTTTTTATACCCTCCCACTTTCTGTTGCAGAGGTATCTCAACGTATGTGTCATCCATCCGTCATTTCATTTGTCTTTCTGCCGTCTGTCCCTTACTACCCCGAGGTGCATCTCTTGAATGGTTTTGCTAATACAGAGCTTGGTACATCCCCAAGCCTATATACATGTACACTTTTACATACACTGTCTGGGTCTGGCATTTTGTCTGGTGGTTTGTTTGGTGTGAATGCCATCGTTTTTAATTAACATATCATCAAAGACTGTATCCACCTCATCCATTATATACAGGTCTGTGTAACGCTTAACAGTTCAATTCTGTTTTTTTGTTTCTTGTGTCCATAAAACGAAAAACAAAAAATGAACGTTCAATATTTAATTTTTGTTTCTCCTATTTCAATTTTCAAAAATAAAAATTTAAAATCAGACGTTCATTTTTCAATTTTCAATTTTTATTTTTATAGTGAAGAATCTAAAGATATGATCTGGAACGCTTAACAGTTAGCGCTTTCAATTCTGCTTCCTTCAGTATTTGTCTGTGATTTTGGCACAGCGCATGCGTGAATAGTCAACATGATTTCATATGTGCTTTCTCAGTATTAGTCAAAGACACTTGTAGGCCTATCTAGCTATAGTAAACATCCGCTCTCGGGACCCTCTGACTAAGGACAGTTTGTTTGAAGAGTAACAATGCTGTCTTTACTTAGCATTGGAGGAAAACTAACTTTCCAACAATATGGAAACGCTTCACATTTTGGTTGTGCTAGTGTCAATTATGGTTGGTATACACCGCCGTCAAATGAAATACCCTTAAGCACGGCACAAAACACTAATCAATCAATCAATCAATCAATCTGTTCTCGGGAGCCTACCAGTTAACAGTCGCCAGCTTCTCGTCGACTGCACAAGTTCAAAAAATGCCAAATGCACAGAAACGTCCAGTGCACATATGTGCAGTCGACGAAAAGCCGGTGACTGTCCACTGGCAGGCATCCGAAAATGGATTTACATACTTTTACATAAACTATTGATGTAGTGGCGCATAACATGACTTGACATCCGGCTCGGTCATTTATACTGTCCATATACCCCACCATCGTCAGGCATAGAATTAATTCAACCCATCAACACTCAAAACACCCATTCTGCGTACTAGTATGTAAGACTTGCGTCCTCTTTCTCTAGACAAAGGAGTCAACTCGACCCCAGAACCACGGCCATAACGTACAACCTGTGACGTCACGTAGAGGGCACTGCTCTCTCGCACCTTAGTAATAAATAACGCACAGCCCTTACTTATCATGTACTAACCCAGCAGGCAAAACAAGTGAAAATCACGTGGAAAAGACGAGATTTTGCCACGTTGTTATCATGTGGATAATCCGTGGCATATGCAAATAATTATGACGTGAATTTTTCACTAGATATACATGAGAATTGTACACGTCTTTAACACATGAATTTTCCACGAGAAATACACTTGAATTTTACACATCTTTAGCATGTGCTATTTTCAAGGGACGTACACAAGTATTGTTCACGTCTATAACATGGTATGTTTCTACGGGATATACACAAGAATAGAACACGTCTTTAAACCGTCTTATGTTCACGTCTTTAACTCATCCGTCTTTGTAGGAGTTGACTCGGTTTTAATAGAGAAAGAAGATATTAGTCTTATATACTAACATCAACAATGGGTCAGCGGTTTAAAAAAGAGTTCATGGGTTCAATTAATTCTATGCCTGACGGTTAAGCTGTATGGGCAGCGTAACTGAACAAGACTGATGTTAACTCATGTTTTGCAATGACGTTGATGTTGAAAATGAACCAATGCGTAAATATTTAAAGCAACAACGACGACTGGAGTCATAAGTGGAAGTCACAACAATTCCTCAGAGATATATAAGCAGCATAACCAAGGTGGCTGATACACCGTCACCTCATGTCAGAACAGTCTAAAGCTGATAACCGCGAATTTATTCTACGATCGGAAAATGTGTAACCAAATGTGTATATATTGTGAACCGACCCTGCATGGGCTAGGCAGGTGATACCTGCGTATTTACAGGATTAACATTGGTTCCATTCACGGAAAAATAACCACGGGGCATTCACATGGTTTTAGTGTGGTTCTATTCATGTCGAAGTAAACATGTGGTATTCACATGGTTTTCACATGGTTTTCTGGTGGTACCATTCCCGACAAATTAATCACGTGGTATTTACATGTTTTTACGGTGGTTCCATTCATGACAAATCAACCATGTGTTATTCGCATGATTTTCTGGTGGATCCAGCCACAGATATTAATCACATGGTATTCAAGTGGTTTTCTCGTGGATCCACCACTTCTCCAGTATACCACCAATAAACCAAGGGATTTTGGTGAGGAGTGACAACCACCCGCTCCTTAGTACTGAATAATGTACAATCCTTACTTATATGTTATAGCACAAATCCATACTTATCAGGTAATAGGGTGCCAAATTGGCGCCAGAATTCCTAAACAAGCAGTCGACACACTTTTCATGCACTCCGGTGAACCCTCAGAAAGCCATTACATACAACTTGTGAGGTCATGTAGAGGGCACATACAACCCTTACCTCGCATACATTGAAGACCCAACAGCCCCACCTTAGTACTGAATGAAGCACAAGCCTTCTTTGTATGTAGTCCACACCCACTCCTTCGTACTGAATAACGTATAACTCTTTCTGTATATGTAGAGGGCAATCATTGCCCTCTACATATTACACACACATCTTTCTTTATCAGTAGTGCCGAGGCAAACCTTCCCGCACTATTTATAACGCACAAAACAATAAGTACTTGATAACGCACAAGCCCTCCTTATTATGTAATAGCAAAT
>JAQQZZ010117368.1:0-14845 GCA_030265115.1 Mopalia vespertina | reverse complement strand
GGATTGTTGTGATTTCCACTTATGACTCCAGCAGTCGCTGTTGCTTGAAATATTTACGTATTGGTTCATTTTCAACGTTAAATTCATTTCAAAACATGAGTTTACATCAGTATCGTTCTTTTACACCATCCACACCGCGTTACCATCATGCATAGAATTAATTCATCCCATCAACACTTTTTAAAACCGCTGACCCAAGACACTCATTATCAATGGTTTGCATCATTTTTTGCTGCTTGACTTCAACCCGGAAGTCAGGAACTATGTTTTTAAATTCTTATTTTCTTGGATTTATCAAGCTTATGATTTGGCAAATCTTGGAGTTTTTCATCTCCACACTTGATTGTGAATTAAAATCTGGCGAATATATGGTGTAAACTTCTTTTAATAAAAATCCCGAAAAACAGGGGATAATCAGCGAAAAGATGACTCGGTCATACCCTAGAGCGGAAATCTCCTCATGAAATCTTTAGGTAGGTCTGCGAATAACGTTTAGAATGGTGGTCTCGAAGCTATCTTGAATAAAACTACGTACAAAAGGACGGACAGATCATTTGTCACACTTTTACCATCTTGAAACGGTCTTAAAGCCGTCGCAAATGAGCCGGAGCAGACTTTATCCAAACGAAAAATAACGACACTTGGTCGTCTATACCTCGAGATGCAATCGCCAGTTGCATGTTTTGCTCGTGTATCACTCTGAAACTCTTGTGTGTATCACCACATTCCCATCGCTCCTAACCATCAAGAACATTTAATAGCAGTTAACTACGGATTGTCGCCCGCTACCCAAACGAAGATAGTTCGGCTGACACCCATGATCGTTTTGAGCATGGTTTAAATGTTCGTGAGAGTTTGCCGACTTATTACATCCTTCAAGACACACTGAAGATTTGTTTGTTTGTTTGATTGTGGTTTAACGTCGTACTCAAGGGTATTTCACTTATATGACGACGGATTGTCCACTTCACACTGCTCCTTGCCAAATTACGGTGGAAAACCAGGAGGAAACCTCGTAAAAACCACCCCCGCGATTGCCGAAGCCACATCATGTGACTCACTCATATACCTGATGGTCGACAGACGGACTCCATTCCTCGCCTTGTCACGCTGCACCAGATGTCCAGTCAAACAAGGAAGCGATAGCTTTCCCCAAGTAGAGACGATCGGCAATACATGCTGGCATGCAGCCAAAGTGTTATACAGCCATCTGCTCGAAAACAGAACCGAACAATTCCGTAAACATTTATTTAACGAAAAAAAATGCCAGTTGAGTGTGTGTCAACAGCTCCTGAAGACATTTAAAGGACACACACGAAGAGTTGTAATAAAAATTAAATGATAAGACTTGTCATAAATTGTTATTACAACTGTTAGGGGAATAATAAAAAGTTCAGAAAACATTTGTGTGAATAACTTCTTTGTATTTATCCAGGACAACGTTTCGGATTTTTATTCTTAAACCGTTGTCAAGTCATTTGGCATAAAGTCATTTGCTAAAGAGCTTCAACAAACCCTCGATAAAATTACAAACAAAGCGATGGGCTTGGTGTAGGAAAATTATATATTGTACAATACCAACGTGCACCTGATTCCAAAATATGATTAAAGTTACAAAAATACACGGTAAGAGCTTAACACCTTATCATGCTAAGAAAATGTATATAGATAATTGTTTTATAACTGTTGATCATATATGATTGAGAATAGATGTCTGATTAGACATTGAAATGTTGCTCACATAATAAACCAGAAGTTGTTATCCATAAAGCCTTGTGCTATGGGACTTCTAAATGCCTCTTATGTTTACCTTATATGTTCCCAAGAAATAGCTTTCTACAACATCGTACGGTAAAGGCCTACTAAACTCCTTATATGTTGCAGAGAAATACGTGGGATGACGATCTATGTGAATAGATTCAGTTCATTCCCATGGGGGTAAACAAGATCCCCATTTTTTCGGAAATGTGTTTAACAGAACTCAAGCCATAGTGTCCTTTCCAGTTGAGCCTTTTTTGTTGGATACGACAAGTAGACAAACACATTTGTAACCTGAGAGAGTTGTCTTATCTCCCAACTCCAACGCATTAAATTTTCGATGGAAAAGGAGAAACTTATTCATTCCTATTGTATTGTAACAATTTAACTGATTTATTCAATTGCTATAAAACAATTAAATTCAATAAAGCGTAAATTGAGACCGCTATTTTCGGGATAGGCCTACTTACGCAGAACGCAGTTTAGAATGAGCAGTTGTGTAATGCTTCAATAACAATTGTTTCAAAGAACAAACTACGTTTGATCACTACTTAAGAAAGTCAGATTGTATTGTGTTGTGTTTATCTAATGAACAGTTTTGTACTGTTTCAAAAACAATTGTTTCAAAGAACACCAAAATACGTTTTATACTTTTAGAAAACTTTCTTTTGCGAGATGTTTTCATCACTACTCAAGAAAGTCAGATTGTATTGTCGTCATGTATCCGGACCTTGCTCAAGATTTGTGCTTAACTAAGCACAGAAAGCCGTCTCAATTTTTTGATAATCTTGGTTTTTGAACACAGACTCCGGAGTCGACTCAGCTGAGCCCGACATATGATCTTGTGCATACTCAAGAACTTTTATAATCTCGGCCTCTGAAATGTACTGTGTTTCAGAATATAAATTCTGTGATTGACTGAGAGTAGACTAATAACCCGTGTGTTGTAACACACTATCTATTGAAGTTCTACTATATGTGTTTCTAAATAAAACATATTCTTTTGTCTGGTTGTTGTTATCAATTGTTCCGGGTCATGGTGTCATCTGATAAATAGAGTAGATTTTTTCCCTGGCTGTGTCTCGGTTGAAATGGAGATGGCGTCTAGGCGGTGTTGGCACCAGACCAGTCATACAACGGACAGAGATTTATCTGGGTGATGACTATGTCAGTATATAAACGATCTTCTGAGACATTCAGCTTATTTATCATACAGAAATCTGACCACTTAACACCCATTTAGGTCAATTTAAAACATGACAATAAATTGAAGGCAAAACGTATAAATATACTGTCTAAAGTAACATAAATAAACTTGTTCTCTGTGTCTTTTAGAAGAAGAAGAAGAAATTTTTCTTGGACCTATCAATTCTTAAACGCGTTAAATTTTGATCTCTTTATATCTCTGGTATTGATATATTGGGTCTCTTATTGCAAAAATGATCAATGTTTTTGTCTATGGCGTATCCAACATATGTTCCATGTTCTCACCAAGTCTTGATCAATTCTCACTCTGTCATTAGCTCAATATTGACCTGTAAACTGTAAGTCTAGCCACCTAAACATAACAAAATATTGGCAGGGAGACTTTAACAGGAGCATATTTAATACATGTAAGGAAACGCTTTAATTGATTGGGTTTGTGTTGCCTCATATCATGCCAGTGTAAGCCCTCTTGAACCCGATATGTCATCTCTGATCGACATTATTGCTTAACGTTATTATCCACAACAAACCTTTATCCAATAAACCTTTCAAGTTTGTAGCTCATATTCCACGCATTATTTTAATATTTTTAACTCGAGCAGCGTTTGTTGGGAAAGATTATTTTACTGATTCAGAATTAAGTTATTTGTGTGATGAAAAACTTTTGGTGTTTCATATGTAATTGAAGTTTTAACGTTTCCCTTATCCTTCACAATTAAGCTATATTGTTTATTCTTTGTAATCACTTAAAATTCTGTGTTAATAAAATCTCCCTTATCCCCCATAATGCAGGTTTTTTGTTTGTTCTTTGTAAGCACCTTTAAATTCTGTGTAAAGAACATCTCCTTTGTCCCTCACTCCATCAATGTTCTCGACGCTGATAATCTTTACAGTTAACATAGTCAACACACGTCCGAAAATATTGTGCGCAGCAAGAAATTATAATTTCATCCCTCAGCTATCTATTAGGTTAGTATTTAGTACACATGTGTTAAACACAAACGTTTGACTATAAACGAATCTATAGACTGTCTCACATGTATACTAGCTGCGTGACAAGTCTGGTATTGGTAGGAAAGTGCTTATCTACTTGCCGGTGTCTTCACAGAATTTGATGCTCCATCCGAAGTTTTTTGAACGACGCCTGTTCTGACGTCGCATCTGTGATATAGGCCCTAAATAATTGCTTGTAAATGAGTGAACATAAACAGGTAACGGGGTCTCTGGAGAAATGTCTGAATAAAGCCCTTATTAAACTCCCCTGTCACATGACACTTTCAGGTGGGTTAACGAAATGTTTTCATGTCAACCCGGATAAACAGCCTTGTCGTTTTGATTTCCCAAAGGATATATCTTTATAAAAAGGTTATTTTCACCGAACTTTGCAGACAAAGAATCTTCAAAAGCTGTCTAGAAAATATTTAAAGTATGACCTTTTTCATATAAGCTGTTTGTGTGAAATGGTTATTGAATATTAAATGGGAGAAAAAATATAATGTCCACATTTTAAAAAGCGAAGTTCGTTAGGAGAGAGTCAAATCAACATCAACTAAAGAGAATTCGTGTGTTGATTTCCCACATGCCCTATCTACACAACGGCTTATTGTCGCAAAACTTTTAAAATTCAAACACCAACTTTGACAAAGGCGTTGTAGCGTGAAAGTTAAGCTGTACTATAAACATGCAACCAAATGCAAAACATCAGTGTCAGTGTTTGGTGTATCCTAGCAAATACTCAATATATCCACAGGTTACAGATTTGTAGAGGTTTTTCTAAATCCCCCCCAAAACACACAATCTATTTAGAAGTTAAGAGCAGAACAGGTGTTTCGTCAGTCCCATCAAATTTGTTTACAAATCTAGAGCAATGCAAAAGTATTCCTAAATCCTGACAAATATCTTTTACATCTATGAGGTTAAAGCCCGATAAGCACATAATCTATCTATAAGTGTATAGCCTCGATGTGCTAAGCCCGATAAACACTCAATCAATCAGCAAGTTCAGCCCATTGCAGGTGTTTTTTCAACACAACAAATATCTGCACATGGTCGTGGCTGAGTTGATACCGCGTCTGCAAACTAACCCAACTTCGTTGTATTCTTCCACGGGTTCGATCCCGCCTGTCGACCAAATAAGTCACACGATGTAACTCCGACAATCGCTGGGGTGGCTTTTACGGGGGAGCTTTCTGCCACAGATACATGTAGGTTTTATACGAATGTCTGATAGTTGAGATATATTTTATAACTGTGTTTACCACACGAGATTGGTAGGAGAGATATGATATAAAACTGGTGCAACTTAGTGATGTATCTACTGGACTGCCTTTTTATTGTGGTATTTTTGATTTACCCTTTTTTTCTATGTCTCATTTTGTCATAGGGTTTTTTGTTTTTGGAATAATTTTTTCGTCTCTTTATATGTTGACGGATAATGTTTATACTATTTAAGATATCCTTATCACTGAGTTTTTCAAAACATAAGACTAATGAGCATAGTAATACTAATGACGCACATCATTCAATCGAACCAACCAACCAACCAACTAACCAACCAACCCAAACCAATATAATGCTTTAGAATGTCAGCGTTCAAACTTGGCAACACTTGACTTTAAATGAGACAAAAAAGTAACTATCTAACCACACACAAACCTTCACAGTTTCTCTAGGTAAATTATTCTGTTTTAATTCTATTCTTGTAACATTTTATTTTAAGACATTTCTCGACATTTGTATAGGCTCTATTTAACTACATTCACATTTCGTGCCTTGTTTCCATGACTTTGTTTCCATAACTACGGCTGAGTGGTTTTCATCATTGGAAGAGTTATCGATACAATCTCCGTTGGAAATGAAACATATAATGGCAGATGATCTTATGTAACACTCCTAATAGTGAACCTCTTTACGGTAGCTACATAATGTCAGCTGATCAAACGACAATTCATTTGTTCAAGACCAGAGACTGATTAGAGCTAGCACCATTTACCTATCTAAAATGAATCAATTAACATTGTGACAAAATTTTTGAAGTAAATATACAAATGCTCATAAATTGAGGGAAATAATATTGCTCATGTACCTAACTGTCGGCGAGTAGGGTCAGCACACTAGTGCCGCAGACACCGAGGTTAAGGAAGCTAATGCTGGGTTCACACAGTGGCTATTATGGCCCCTGTTTGAGATCAGACAGCGCTACGCCACGAATAAGTAAAAAAGTCGGATTACTATCCTCACAGATTTGGAATGTCCTATCATTGTCTGTATACGTTCGTAGCAGACCTACGGATCGGGAATGGTCCGGAGAGGCTAAGTACTCCCGACAGTTAGGTACATCCCGTAACATTCGGGAAACTCGATTTTGTCTAGTCGGATTACAATCGTGACTACGACGTGACATATTCTGTTGTATCGGATCAAAATATCGTAACAATGTCCTGTGTTGTCTGCACGGAATCTGGACGATATCCTTAGGAACGGGTATGATCTGGGGACATTTTTCATTGCCGTTTCTTGCGGATTGAATCCACATTGAGTCCAGATCGGGCCGAATGCGAACCGTCTTTGCCGAATCCGTTCCGGAGCAGTCCCGTAATTAATACGAAACTCGGCAATAGTATTCACGTCAAAGTCGGGACAATTACAGAACATGACACGAATGACTCCAGGCAAAACTGTTTGCAATGCGATACAACAGACTGTGATAGGATTGCGTTCCCACAGTGTCCCGATGATCCCGAATATGATCTGGCGTCAGTTGTAGAATTCCAGATGAGTGGATCTCCAGATTGGGCCGAACTGCTTACCATTCTGTTATAGGACGGGACTGGCATGTAAAACGCTTTTCTACCGGATGCCTTCCATCAGCGTCGGTTCACTGTCTGGTCACTTTCTGATCTCTGTCGGATCACATTCGGGAGAGTCGGGACGCTGCATGTCCGGACAGGTTCGGTTGTTTTTTTACCATGTGAAAGGTATAAATCGGATTGAGAACGGAATAATTGGAACGAACTCGGCTGGAAACGGCTGAATGGGCACGCTTCTGAAAAGTATATGATTATGTCGTGATTAAATAAATGTTTCAAAAATTTTAATAAGTTTTGAATTTTCCGCCACGAATCACATCATCTTAATCAGACGTTTGACAAATTTTAATCGGGAAACATCGTATCAAAGGAGGACAGTAAAAACTGAATAGGTGACTTCTGATTTACTAGTTTCAAAGTCAGGGACCTCTTTATGAACGCACTTGTATTAATGCATGTTTAATGAGACAATTACACGAAGACTGAATAACCAATCTATTACACCGTTAAATCTAAATACTAATTCTAATAACTGAACAATGCAATTATCTGTAATATGTTTTCTGACGCTCTCAACCAAAATAATCATCTCTCTAAGACTGTCTCTGTCTGTATTATATTGTTAACGCTCTCTGTCCTCAATAATAATTTATCTCCAACTCTGAATGTGTGTAATATTGTTCGCACGATCTCTCTTCAAAAGCTGTTTGTTTTAAATCTAAATCTCGTACTCTCTGTAAAAAGATCTAGAACCCTATTTAGAAGACCAGTCAAGGGTTTGATAAAAAAAGTGTTGACACAAACACAATGGCTATGTAGAGAAGCGGTAAGTGGTTGATGAATTTTTCTATGGTATTTTCAGTTTCGGTTATTTATTAGGAAGCACCTTTTGATATTGGGGAAATATTCTGGTCACCGCGGAGCTCTTAAAGTGTTTGTGCAATAGAATAATGCCAATCATCTCTGCGTACGACATTAAACACCGACCAGTCAAATAAACACTGCTATCAAAAGCCTTCATTTTGACAGAATATATTGCCAGATTTCCACAGTTTTTCGTCCCAGATATGATTGATATTTTCCGAGAGTTATAAACAGTTTGCAGCTGTCTGGGTTGATGTATCGGGGGTAACTGTTTCGTCTGGAAATTGACATACTGGGATGTTTTGATACAAGGACGTGTCCAGACAAACTAAACTGATCTATATTTCATTTAACATTTTATTTACCTCTAAGATTCTGTATACTTATTTGCATGATATTCTTCAGGCACTGACAAGGCCTGTGGTGATCTGATTTTGTGAAGACTAGCATTTCCCCTGTGAGAACCTAATACAGACTTTCAACCCGAGAACCTGGGGATTTCACTCTGCCCAATCACAGTGAACGTATATCATATAAATGTAGGCAAAACCCTATCTATTTATTAAAGACATCTGCCATCTTGATTGCACAAAATGAGATGGATTGTTGAAGACGCCAGTTTAGACCAGACAGTTTATTCATTTAACTCTTGGGGCGCGTTCGAATTGGAACCTGTTAGACACGAGAGGTGTGTGTTGGGCGCATACAGCCATCGGCGAGTCAAACGTGTGGAGCTGGATCATTAGTTCTCATAAGGTTAATAGAAAAACGTGCGAGTGAGAATTGTGTCAATGTGCGAACTTATTTATTGATAACACTCCTCAGTGACTCGCCAATTGCTTCTCTACGATGTTTGCGAGACACTTTCGGGCTTCCCTGAGTCAAACCAGACGTTGTTTCCGCACCACGTGCATTTCCTGGATCACTACGGCGCGACACCAATCTCTCCCAGGTTTTGACAAGTACCCACTTCTATCTCTATCAATTGCTCGACATTTTACAAAACCCTTAAATTTCCAGATTATAAACTGTATTAGACTAAATAACATACTATGTAATAATTCTTGTCTGTAATTGCAATGCTTTTATAATTCAAATTGCACAGATACAACGTAATTAGTCGACATTACAATTCCGTATCTCGGAACTCAATTCAAACGGTATGCAAGGAAACTGTGGTAGAGATTGGGTGCAAATCCAATGACGTCACATACGTGTTTAATCTCAAGTTCACCAGTTACATAGAGGAATAAGCAATATAAAACAACGTCAGCGTAATAGCCGATTGAGTTTTCCAAAAGATGACAAGAAGATATTTTTACTTTCTTGTGTAATTTGTGTCAGACGACAACTAGCGTATAAAATTAGTCTTAAGATAGGCTTACGTTTTATTCGTACCAATGTCTTCCTCATACTTGCACTTTGTAGATGCGTCTGTGCTGGTCACTAAGAAACTGTCCACTGTTCTTCAGCTAACGATACCAACTGTGCGATAGAGTTTGAAGTCCATTATCTTGTCGTGAGCATAATATCGTCCGCATATCTGCCCACTTTCGTTGAATTGATTAATTGTACAATCGGGCGAGAAACATTCAAATCTAAAATAGCGACAGATATTTACCAAATAATAATAAAAGTCTGCACTTTTCCTTTTCTGGAGATGTTTTGGCAAAGGCAGAATCCCGAGTAAATTAATACGTCAGCTGACAAGAGTCGTCTTACATTCGGGGCAATCTTATTAAAATCTGATCTCAAAAACGCTCCACGTGTTTTGTTTGTCGCTTTATTGAGATCTAACGCAATTCCCCCAGCTACAACGTCGATTGTTTTCTTAAATTGACAAATCACAGAGCTGCATCTGAATTCTGGTTTGGAAAAGCCGAAGATTTCCGCCGACGAACCGAAGTTTCCCGACTGTATTTTTACATGACCAACGGATACATTCACGCACAATCAACAAACACCATTCAAATAATAAACTTTGAGTGGAATTGCACTTTCTCCTGTTTACATGCGACTTACATTATTAACACGAAATAAAATCGGACGACTTCTGCTTGTTTTAATTGGTTTGGTGTTTACCATGGAACCTGTGTAATCTGTGTTTTTATTGGACATCTGTAGCTGTGACCTTTCGTGAACTCAAATAAGCGTGACCTAATGGAACAGTATAAGTAGAGTGATTGCCGTAGATCTCAATATAGCGACAAACAAAACATGGGGAGCGTTTTTGAGATCTGATTTTAATTACATTAACATTCGGGGAAGATCTGCAAACGCTACCAACGCATGTCGTCTCTTTTGTTGCCAGTCCAGAGAAACTTAACAGTCGTTTTCATGATACGTTGTGCTATGTAATGTGCCAAACCGTAAATATATCCAACATATTACAATTTGGTAATTACGAAAAGATTGAGCGCTAACACCCTCCCAAATATACCTAGTCACAGATTCTACTTATAGTCTAGACGAAATTCAATCGGAATTGCTCATTAATTTATACTCAACCGAACGTGGATGGGCCCAAAAAATCAATTCCTTGTTTCCCGAAGGCATGTCTGATTTTAAAAACACGAGGGCTGAGAAGTCTTCCAACATTTGATCTAAACGATTCCAAATTTAAAACAGAAAAATGTAGTTGTAGCGAATCCCTCCAAAGGCTATTAGTGTCAGATACCCAACAGAGTTGGGAAAATTTCTTCCCAGATCTTTTAGTTGATTTAACCCTTACCCTTTTTTCAGGTCTCTGGTCAACGACCCCACCTGTTTATCTGTATATGCGGTCGCTGGTCAACGACCTTACCTGTTTATCTACATATGTGATCCCATATCAAATGCCTCACCTGTTTATCTACATATGTGGTCCCTGGTCAAGACCTCACCTGTTTATCTGCTTACGTCATCCCTGGTCACAACCTCACCTGTTTGTCTGTATATGTGGTCCCTGGTCAACGACTTCTCCTAATAATCTGCATATGTGATACTTGGTCATCGACCTCACCTGTTTATCTACATACAGTATCCCTGGTCAATAACCTCACCTGTTTGTATAGACATGTAGCGTCCCTGGTCAATGACATCACATTTTTCTCAATACACAGCGTTAATCTAAATTTAAATAACCCTCATTGTCTTGCAGTCAGTCGCCAGGAAAGGGAGCATGCATGTGGTTTCATCTGTATTTTAGAATGAAATTGTATGACAAACACGTTTCGCCATCCAGTTACGTTCAAAATAAGTTGACATTTGGTGCACTGTTTCGTGTGTGTAGTCCAGGTGTCACAAGGTCCATTGCTGAATCCTTCGCCCGGATTTGTCTAACAAGGGAGTAAAATTTGACTTGCTCAATTACGATACAGAGGAGTTACCAGAATAGGTCAATGCCAAGAGAGGCGGCAAATAATCTGGTTAAGCTCGATCGAAACACAGTTGAAGATTCTTAAACTTAATTTACCTTATTATAGGTACGTTGACACGAGGTTTTCAACCACTTTGATCGGAATGGATTTATATTCAATCCAATTTTTTGTAAATTTAAACAAGGAATTCTCTTGCTTTACATTAGTTACTTGTTTCTGGTGGTGAGCAACTTCTCGGGAAAGGGTGTACCCTGGCGGAAAACTCTATTCCACACCTTGGCACGCTTAAGCCATATTTCTAGTCCAACAAGGAGGATTTATTTCTCCTAGTTCGAGCAATCGGCGTGTAACCACGGTGCCTTATACACCTCTGATATAGGTCCGAACATTAAAAAATAAATAAAACTTCCATTTAACAAAGTAAGGTCACATACAGGACCACCTTTATATGACCGCTGTAACTGACAGCCAAGAACAAGCATACTTGCCAATGTGCTCGAAAAGAAAATCGATACACTATTTGAAAATTCGCAGAAGTGTTTGATTGGTCTCTTCGCGTTTTTTTCAATTCGCGTTGATCTTTGTCTAACCGCCGCAACAGAGTTAGTGTGGCAAGACTGAGACATCCAACTTGCCTGAGGAAGGTGCGTGGTGAGTTGCTTTAGGGATTAGCGTAACATAAATGATGTACATCATAAGTGTATGGTTGAAGTCTCATAATTGGCGTGTACCTTACGATTGGTTGGTGGTTGAAGCAACACATTTGGCATTTCAGTATGATGGATTGAAGGAATGGTAGACCACAGGTAATTTTGTCAACTAGTGTTAATAAGGCTATATTGCATCTTTACTTACCAAAACAGACATTGATTCACTTTCAGACAATACATATTGATAAAGAAAGCAACGTATGGTTGTGTACAAAACGGGAATATATATCTATCTGGGTTCGAATCCTGGTGGAGGCAAGCACATTGTTATCTCTTCATTTATTCAAAATAATAATAAATATCTTGAATATATGATTACTTTTGAGAAATATGTATAGTGGCATCATCAGACAAACATTAATAACAGGGGCATCGAGAGCTCAGGAAGCTCTTATGATGAGGAAAGCTAAAGAGGCAACTTAATTGTGATTATGACGTTTATAACATAATGGCCACCTTAGTTGTGTGAAATAAACAAAGGAAGGAAAAGCTATTGGTCATGCAAGCGCCAATACTATAAATTTCCATCCAAGACATCCACAGCCCCTGGTGGTGAAATGATCATAATGCAAAATACAGAACTAATACGTTTGTTTTGTAATGCAATGGCGCAAATCGAATAATATTGACCCACGTTTGATAGTTTGACTGAAACTAAAAACGTATTATTACATTGTTAATTGATTCTTAGACTGCCTAGGGTTCATCTTTTACCCATCAATTAAAAACCATTTGTCACCAACAACAACATACAACCTAAAACTTACATTTCGACCAATTTAAGTTTGTTTTCTGCCAGATAGTTGAACAATTCTTTTATGAAGTTCTTCTCGAAGCTTGTTCAGCGACAAACTGCCACCAACCGCGTACATCAGCTGCGGTCATTTATCCTACATAACAACTTACACGCTATTGTATGTGAACAATTTACGGACGTACAGTTGTCCTTAACCGGTACCGACGTCTGTGCGGTGGTCAATTTTCAACCCATACCTCTGTCCCTGTAAACATTTCCCAACACTTCCAGCTTTCCTTGTATATAATACCCCACACTTCCAGCTTTCCTTGCATACAATTCCCAATAGTGCTATCCTTGTAAACAATTTAAGGACGCACCGCTGCCCTTGCGAACAGTTTCTAACTTTGTTCTTATTTTCCTAACATATGACGCTGTCCTTAAAAACTATTCCAAAGAAAACGCTGTTGTCCTCATAAACTAGTGTAACGTATACCACTGGCTTTATAAACATTTGTACGTATACCCTTGTAAACAATTATCAACATATACCACTGGCCTTATAAACAATCGTACTACTACC
Organism: Mopalia vespertina; assembly: GCA_030265115.1. NCBI lineage: Eukaryota > Metazoa > Mollusca > Polyplacophora > Chitonida > Mopaliidae > Mopalia > Mopalia vespertina. The sequence goes on along the minus strand of JAQQZZ010117368.1, from coordinate 1,820 downwards.
ATTGTAAACAATTAGGAAAGAATTTGTCTAATTGGTTTGTTTAAATATGCTATTGAGATTCACTTGTTAACAAATAAATCTGTAACGTCTTCTATTAAAATACTACCTGAGCGTTATTAGATAAACGCGTTCTGTGACGAATCACCTATGGCGGTTTGATTCGATGAGCTCGTCAAAGGCCTGTTGGAATATCTACGACGACAGCGTTCACGTTACTGGACAGTTTGTAACGTTTAATGGCTCCTATTATCAATATTGATATTGAAGAATGCAATACCAAAAAAAACAAGCACATGGAAAAGCTGGTGGAGTAGACATTTAAGAGAAACAAAATGAATAACCTTAATTCTGTAGAAATGTCTTTAATTAATTTTACAGCATACGTTTGAGTGTTTTGAAATGTAGCTACCTGAGATTGGATGACGGTTATTAGAATTGTAAGTCATTCCATTTTACCGGAAAGGGTGATCAGGCGACCAATCGGACGAAATACGTTATAGGAGAACATTCATCCTAGCCAAACTTGTACAGTTTAAAAACGTCTCTGTTCCTCAGAATCAGTAAACCAATAGGTAAATCAACTGAGCAGTTTAACACGTTTAAGTGGCGCTCAGCTGATGTGGACGATTTTCAGAACTTAATTAGAGACACAAAAGAAGTAATCCTTTTACAAATGAACAGATGGGTCCGTACAAACGAACGAATTCCTCTGTTAAATTATTCACAAAACAACGAATAAATCACCTGACTGACTTGAACAAAGACAAACGTAGCGCTAAACAGGGTGTGGAAGTTATTGTTTTTGCTACTTAAGTTTCTTTTAATTGTCGAGTAAGTTTTTTGTATTGGAGAAGAGTCTAAGTTTACAAATCTAACTATTCGGTTACGCAATCGACACAAGTAAAACTAACGTAATCCAAGCTGTGTTTTTGAGGAAATAAATTAAGATAAAATGTATACAAGAAATCATCTCATGGGTCCCGGTGTTAGCCACACCTGGGGGAAGTCACATGACGTGTACAAACACCAGAGAGGATTTATTTGACAAACATCAAAGCATAGCCGTATCAACACATATGTACCAGTAATGTAAAAACAATAGATACTTCAATAAAATAGCCATTATCGGATTACTTGATGTTTTGTATTGCAGTATCTCTTTGAAACAACATACATAGTTTTTTTAACAACGATGTAGCCGAAATGAAATGACACTGTATGTATTATTCACCGTTTTATTATTACACATGGTAATAAACACACAACATGGTTTCATTAAAGAAAACCCGGGGTGTCAGCAGCAGGTGGACGAAGGACGACAATGGAAAACGACTCAGAACAAATAATGGATCAGCGGCAGAGAATCCAATCCAGGGGGTAATACCTAATATATTGTGTAAACCATTCTGTCTTTCAAGAAACTTGACTAGTTTGAGTTAAGAATAACGATTAATTATGATACCAATACGCTCAAAGTAACTGATTGTTATCATCAACAAATCGGAATTGAAAAACATTTTAATCCGACAGCCTAGTTACGGATTAAACGGTTCAAGTTATACATTGACAATAACCTATAATGTATCTCAAGGGATCCGGGATTTATTGCCTTCATATTCTGTTTTCTAACAATTTTTTTTTTTAATTGCCAGCATCAGCATTAAATTCACACAGCTTCTGTTTATTCCCATTTAATTGCGCTACTTTTCCAGTTTCTCGAGCAGCAGGGGGGGGTCAGCAAAGTACCTCTATGAGGCCATGGGGGGCTCCCAGCGGTAGTTCGAGGGGGGGGTCAGCAAAGTACCTCTATGAGGCCATGG
>JAQQZZ010117357.1:0-14848 GCA_030265115.1 Mopalia vespertina | reverse complement strand
ATTTAGCGAACTTATTTCAATAAAATCACACCAACTGCTTACCTTATTGTCTTGTGATGGACTTCTAAGATAAATCAATGTGCTTGTTTTCTTCGGCAGTGTCCGGAGAATACGCACAAAAAAAGTGTCGTTACCAGGTCAAGGAACCATGTGTCTTAGCCGTTGCTTTCTCAAAATCAATGCACGCGCCAATAGTTCACCAAGCAATCCTGTTCAGTGTGCAAATTCAATATTTTCGGCGTAAATAATGTTTGGATTAAGGTACAATACTGTTTAGTTATGACCTTATATTGTTTTCATTGAAGTATCGTTAAAATGTTAGCTGTAACCGCTTAATATAGGACATATTTAGGCACTGTTTACAACTTGGAACGCCCGCGGCCTAGTGGTAGCGTGTGCGCTTACTAATCCTACTTCGATTTACCGTTCACGTGATTGAGTGCGTATGTCGACCATCAAGTATATGAGTGAGTCACACGATGTGGCTCCGGCAATCGCGGGGGTGGTTTTTACGAGGTGTCCTCTCGGGTTTCCACCGTAATTAAGCGAGGAGCAGTGTGAAGTGGACAATCCGTAGTCATATAACTGAAATACCCTTGAGTACGACGTTAAACCCCAATCAAACAAACCAGCCACTTGGACAAAAATATCACTTTCGGGTTATCACTTGAATTCGAACTCTGTGTTAAGATGAATGTCAGATGGTTAATAATATACAGAGCCGAATTATGTGGACTAATTTATAGTGTATTTGCTTGATTGGGCTTTAACGTCTGACTCAATGGTATTTCACGTTTATGACGACGGATTATCAATTTCACACTGTTCCTTGCTTAAATACTATGGGCAGCCGGGAGAAAACTCGTAAAACCAACTCCAAGATTGCCGGAGCCACATCGTGTGACTCAATTATAAACCCGACGATCAATAGACGGACTCTTGAACGGTACATCGAAGTAGAATAAGGAAAGGTGTATTCGCACGGTACGAATTGTAGTTACGAATTTGGGGGATTCCCTTTATTTACAGCATTTTGATTGATCGAAAGAAAATTGCCTAGTTTTTACCCAATCAAATTACCGCAAAATTCCCCTGGAATCGTTACTACAAATCGCAAGGTGAGAATATAACTTCAGCAGAGATGCTAATCACTAAGCCACAGCCTTTAATTCATTCATGCCTAATGATGTAAATTAATATTGTTAACTTAAGTGTGTGAAGGTTAAGATAAAACAGAGTCCCTGCAACACACTTAGCTCGTACTATTTTCAAATGCCCCAATTGAGATTAATGCAGCTTTAAACTCTGACAAAATGAGCAGCACATTATTTACAAGTTTAACCTGCAATCCGATGTCGACCTAAGGCTGAGTTCACATAGGAGTATACTGTATTCGCTATACGGTATTCGAATGCGCACGATTCCCACTATACTATACTATACGCAGGTATACGGCGTTTTCGAATAGTGCCCTCTTATGTGACCCGGTATTATGAAATTACCTTGTTCGATTTAAGGTATCTGCGTGCCTTGCAAAACGTGAACTCAGCCTAATGTCAACACATCTGAGATTCATGTAAGTCTACACGAATGTTTTTTTATTAGTATATAGTCCACAAGCTGTAGAATCACATAGTTAACGAAGCGAGTCCGGTTACCTGTTCACTTCCACGAAAGCTAAAGCAAAACCTAATTATCTTTTTAATATTTGATCTCGACAACAAAAGTAAGGTTATAAATTCTTTAGGTTGACAAAATTCATCACCATGACCCACTCAGTGAGCTTGCCAAGATCATCTGTACTAAAAAGTAATACGATCAAAATTACCATATGCATACCACACTTCAGTTTGCTAGTTCAGGTTAAGAGAATCAAGATAATGGAATTTGTCAATATAGAGTTCCAAATACCGTTGATACGAAGTGGGATATAAAACTGTCAAATGTTTAGAATTTCAATCTGCAGGTTTCGATTTGATTCTTATCAATTTTAAGTGGCTGCTATAGCACAAATCACATGAATCGACTCGACCAGGATATGCAGTTCTAGGTAATTTTGTAAGCCGAAACGTATGTCTTGATTTGAAATTTGAACCACGTCTCTTGTTTAATAATTAATAACTTGTGATGGTTCTGAGATTCGATCCAACAATAAAAAAGATTAGCTCAAACTCCCTGACATTTGAGAACTGATACACGTATCATACATTAGGGTGCACTATTTGCTTTATGATCAGTAGGCGCATTCGACCGGGCTTCTTCGTTGAGCACGTAAATAGCTGCTCAGAAAAAAAAGCATCTTCTCTAGCCAAGAGTTTTAATCCGACCTACTTCGCATTCGAACCATTGGCCGATTAATCACATATAAAAAGAATTAGAGCTACGCTCCATGGCGGATAAAATGGCCAAGTTTCGAGTTAAAGCGCTGATAACATATGCTGAATGTTATGATCTGGTTTTGACAATTTGTTTAACTTTGTTAAGCACTTTTTGCGTATAAATGGAGAGTTGGTGTCTGTAGGGGTCGGTACATATGCAATACTCTCATTGAGTTGGTTGAATACCCCGAACATATCACTTTTTCGACAACACTTCGCACTTTTATTATTGACTATCGCTGTCATTTTTACTAGCAGAGTCCTCTCGTACCACAACATCTGACTGATTGCGTAGAAGTTCCCACGCATCCATCAAGCGCTTGGAAGCCGAGTCCGATAATATGCGAATAATCCGCCAAGGGTTGAAATGCAGAGTAGCTCGGAATAAAACTCTTGACTAGCAAAGATTAAGAAGGTACTTCACGAAAATATTTCCGTCGAATGGATTTCTTACACATTTATTTATATCCAATATGGCGATGCCTTTGTCGGGAATTAATTGTCATAAGCCGCATTCTACTAGATGTTTTTGTTAAACACAGTGAAGCCGTGTTCTACGAATTTTGTAAGACTGGTACATTCGTGAAGTACAGCCATGTTGTCCGAACACGTGACCCATTTTAACAGGAATTCCGTGCTCAACGAAACTTCACAAACATACAAGTCGAACGAAATTCGTGAAACACGGCTTCACCGTGCTTAACGAAAAAATTAATTTCGTTAAATGTAATTTTCGCTGACTATAACTTTATGTAAGGTATATTGGTCGTACAGCAGTTAGTGACATTAATCTGCATATCACGTTATGGGTTTGTTTATCTGTTTTACTTAGCGTATTACGGCGTAAACATTGTGTTTAAACTATAAGCCTTGATGTGGTATTGATGTGCCCCTTAGGCTCAAAGTGGGTATTTGGTTTTTATCCAATTCATTTAAACTTTTTGATAAATCCCAAATTAATCCGAAATTTTAGTTACCAATATTTTAACTTGAGCCTTTAATTTTTGTAATAGTTATCTGGTGAACAGATTCTAAAGAAACTGGGATTAATAATGAATGGATGAATTGGTTATAATGGTATTACCACAAACCACTAGGCATTGCAAGATAGAATCGATTCTACTTCCTACGTCGAGACAATTGTCTCTAAGATACACCCGAGCCATCTTGTTTTGAACTTGTTTTCATTTGCTGATCCGAGATAAATGTCGTCCCAAATATCGGCGGAAATTAAATTAATATTGACTGCGGAATTTTGTTCTTTTGTGCTATTTTCCTGTTCAATTGTGACTTGTGAAAGTTTCGCCAAAATGTTAGTCCCAGTTCAATTATACTTAAACGTGGCAAAAAAAATTGTGGTGAAGCCGATGACTTTCGAAATTATCCTAACATGGGTAAAACTGTTAAGTAGACAACATGGCCTTTCAACACCTCTGAGTAAACATCTACACAAATGGAGGATCGATTTGACCACAATAGATTAAGAGCGAAAAACGGTACGGCAATGTCCTTTAATATTTGATTCGTTTAGAAAAATGTCCTATAAATAACTTGCCTGTCAACATCTACACGAATGGTGGATCGATTTGACCAATAAAGATTTAGAATGAAAACCGGTATAATGATGTCATTTAATATTTAATTCGTTTAGAAAGATGTCGGATAAATAACTGAATACATGTTTTGTCTTCCGCATAATCTCCGTTTGCTCAAGTGGTGGGTTGGGAGGGAGCTTCATGTTGCCCTGGTGATCTCTGAGCTAAAGGACTAGATGAATTCGTTTTCTGTTTGTAATGTCGTTGTATTGTGTCTTGTGATTGTCCTGTGTTTGCCCTGTCGTGTTTCTGTTTGTTGCCAGTGTTGTTGAGGATGGTTTCATTCACCCATTTGGCAGGCACGTCGTCATGTGTATGATATAACATTAAGCACATTAACCCCAATCTAACAAACAAACATTTCGGACTATTTTTCTTAACCTGCCACAGGTAATGTTCGTTTATTTGGCTGTTAACTCGACCCCACATACATTATTCAACTACTAATTACCGAGGTGATTGTCGGCAACTCGTCTGCGACTCATCTCCTCGTGTGCGGCAAATATGCGACAGATAATCTAAGCCACAAGTTGCACATCCAATCAGTGACCGAGATAGAGTCACATGATTTAAATTTATAAACAAATTTACGCATGTATAATAAACTAGCTCTGTCGCCTCTGCATAAAAGACCAAAGCTAAAACTTTTATGCAATTTTTATGGAAATCCAAATTAACGTGCGAGAAATCCATTCGACTGACATAATTTCGATAAGTATATTTTTCTTCTGTGCAGCTATTTACGTGCTCAACAAAATCGCCCAGTCGAATGCGCCTAATGCTAGGTCTATTCTGCAGGTTGTAGTCAGAAACAACATGTTGAAGTTGTTGAGTCCTTAATTGTCAGACCGCAAGGGAGAAGTCTGTATCTGCTTGCTTGCATGCATTTATTTCAAATGTACAAAATAGGTCCTTTTAACATTTTTTTTTACATAAGGGAAAATGGTTTCAATTTGTTAAATAAAGTATATTCTACATATGTTAAATTCATGTCCACATATGTTTATTTAACATATGTTTAATTCAATTTCACATATATGGAATTCTTTAATACATATTTACATATGTAGAAAGGAATTTCACATAAGTGGAATTCTCTTCCTCATGTCTAAAGCAATTTTTTAAGTTAAAATATTCGTAATAGAATTTTATATATGCCATAAGGAATTTAGCATATGTTGAAAAGAATAAACGTCCGTAGAATAAAGGTAAGACTTCTGAAACGGCATAGCGGTCTGCCTCAATAAACAGAGTGGTAAATTGACAAACTCTGCCGCACAACGCACGGGTCTGAGACCGTCTAGCCCAAAGCTACTACAGAACAATGCGTGTCACTAACGATTTCTGGAATAGACAGTATCACCTGTCACTACTGATAATGGAGATAATGAACGGCATAATGTACGGACACAGAAGGTAGGTTCACTGATTATAGCGAGAGATGTTGAAGCTCAATAGACTAGCCTTACAACAAAGGACGGAAATTTTTCCAGATCTTGAAGTTCTGGATTCAAAGAAGTTCTTGGATCATGACCCTTTTATATTTACGTTTTACATAAGATGTGATGACATGACAATGTCGGAACTACTGGATAAACTGGCAAATCCATACTTCTCCGTGGCTCTAATGGGGAGTAGATAACATAAAATATTTAGAATCCTGTAATAATCAATACTATAAGCGTTTGTTTGTTGTTGTCGTTTTTTTTGTTTTGGTTTTTTTAGGGGGGTGGGGACACACAACCAAATTTTTTGTTGATGGAGAAGTCCAATCTTAAACGTTTGGTCTCACACTGTTAGCGATATGAACACGCATTAATATATGAATTGAATGCGAGAGCCAAGAAACAAACTTTTAAAAGGAGCCAATCCATGGAATGTATAAATTCCTACAAAGTAAAAAATAGTAACATAGACATTGTCACATGGCACAAACCTAGGCTTTTGATATTGGTAATGCAAGGGACTAAATAAGAAACAATGCCACAAAACAAACTACCAAAAAATAAATACGGGTGGTTGTGTTGTTAAATTCAATATTTCTTCCACAAAAAATATACTTAACCGACACATTTGAATACAGACATAAAGATTGTTGGTTGATTTTTGTATCGTTTGATACAAACTGTTGTTTTAATTGTGCTAAATGATTTTGCCGTACTCCGCGTGACTGTACACTTTTTTTTGGTCAATTTTATAATTTTCATTTGACTCTAGACCCCATAGGGATAACAGAGATACATTCATGTGCTTACGTTTTCACACCTACCGATAGTCTCAATAATAATCGGAAAAAGCGCAATCCTTTCTTTATATCTCGGATAAAAGCCAGCCTGTCTCTCGAGGATTTGGCAACAAATTTTCTATTGGTTGTTTCAAGTCTAGATATTGTTAAAGGTTTTGATTGGTTACTCGCTACATAAGTCAGCGAGTAAAAACAAAAGGATTTGTTTAAATAAAAGCTGATCAGCAAACATATCATACAGATCTATCTTAACTATCCTCAAACACTGTGATTCAACGATACGAACCCCCTCGGCTGCGCTACGCAGCATCTTCGCGAGCCAAGGTTAGACATTGGGTGTATTAACATTGGCACATTAGAAACCTCTATCGTGTTATCTGAGTCGACTAAGGGCATATAATCTTGTCCCATTCTGGGTTTTTCCCATCTTCGCGAACCGAGGTTAAGACATGGGTGTATTAGCCTTGGCACATTAGAAACCTCTATCGTGTTATCGGAGTCGACTAAGGTCACATAATATTGTCCCATCTGGGGTTTTCCCCTAACGCAACCTGCCAATGGAATAAGCCGATTCAACCACAGTAGGAGTCTACAACAGGAGGCAAAAATAATGACGGAAAGCAGTGCTCAAAAACAACTTATAAACATGATCAAGGGCAGGTTTTGTGTTCTCAGTTTAAATAATATTCAAATTCAGTCGTTGTACTATTTCTAGGTGTCTCGTTGTGTAACGATCAAGTCCTTTACCTTTTCAACGCAGACGGGCTGCACGCAAGGCAAGGAGGTAAGACGGCGACGGTTTTAATCAAATGTTGGAGTCTGAAGATGTTTGAAAAGAACTATCATAACAAATACACGTGCCTGTTGTGCAAAAGAGTGTCGCTGATAGGCTGGGTTTCTCACGATTTTGGGTGTATGTGTCAATAGAAATCCAGCATATGAGGCTAGGTCAGAATACAAATAAGCAGCGTTTTGTCGCATTGTCTCACTATAGGAGTCTTTATATAAAGATACTATATATAAAGATACTATATCGGATGATAGTCAGTCTAGACACGAGGAATTATTTATTCATAAAGCGATTTAAGTAGTTCGTAAAGTATTTTTAAGCATCATATTAAATAAATAAACATATTATTTGTACTTTTTGTATTGCCAAATTATATTTTGTTCCATGGCAACGTATTTTTTCATAACGTTTTTTTCCCAATGGCAAATGAATGGCTGAAATTTTGTTAAATATTTCTAAACTTTTGCTATTTAACAAGAGAACTCCCCATTTTCAAACAATCAACATTAACATTCAACAAGAGAAGTCTCCCATTCCTCACAATCAAAATCACCATTCAGCAAGAGAACTCCCCATTTTTAAACAATCAACATTAACATTTAACAAGGTAAATTTCAATCATTGTTGACATGTAACAAAAGAACTCCTCGTTTTCAAACAATCAATATTATTTTTCAACAAGAGAAACCCCCATACGGCCATTGAGTCTATTCATTTCATTACTGTACAACTGCAACAAAACGCCTTGGTGGTTCACATCTGTCAGCTATATTCGTATCCAATAAACTATACAGTACATAGGGATACGAGGTATAGCCCTATGAAAAATACAGAAATAAGACCTTCCTCTGAATACTAAATAACGTTGAATGCGCATGACCTAATTACCGCGGAAGACATTTTTAAGCGAGTGTGGTACTGCTGATAAATGATTGATTTTGACATGGCAATGGACGTCGAGAGGTCGTTTAATGGGTCGGTCCAACCCAAAAGTATCTAAGGAAGAAAATGAGATGGTTTATGGCAGGGTAAGGTCATGCAATTTTTATATATTTGAAGATGAAGTTCGGAATGATGGTATCGTTCTGCTATTTCTGGCGATTAGGAAGCTTCGTGTAGCATAGCTAATCTGTCAGCCCGACCTCTGGGAGAAGGCGAACACACTGTCAGCCCCTGGGGATAGTAGACGATGTCCCCACCCTCTTCACTCTGACTAACACCGACTTACACTATCAACTTGATGTAAATGTAAATCCATAACATGGTTTAGTACCATCTGTTATTCGCATATTTCAATGTATTGATCCAGAGGTCAGGGTCAACGCTTTGGTTTAATTGCACGTTATCAAAAAAGAAAGAAAAGTTAATGACCTCCCGGCTTAATTACAGAGCTATCAAACAAACCTAATTTCAAATATTTGTGAGTTCATATATGCTCATATAACATGACGTGTTCGCAGTACCTCGATATATACATATATAGCTTATACGTAGGGTCAGATTCTGTAAACTACGACCTACAGATTCAATGGATACAATTGTGCAACAACAACTACAACCACCTCCTCATTATTAGAAATTATTGATGGGCTGAAATCGTAACCGGCAATATCACACGAGAACTTCGATAATCTTATAACTAAGCTTACATAGCGTGTGAATTTACACCAATCGCAAATAAATCTTAGGGAATATAAACCATAAGAAGAGTTAAATCACGACATACCTGTGTGATGCATGCACCCATCCGTACCCGCTTGTTACAGGTGTAACGAGTCTGTATACCGCCACGTGGCTTCATATACGCATTCAGCCCAAGGCTTCTCAATTCTATATAGGCCTATTATATTTAAACCTTAAAACAACCCTCAGTTATGTAGTATCGAAAAAATGAACAGCTAGGAGCTTCACATATATTTAATTAGGCTATTAGGCTAACAGCGGGAGAACACGTAGTATTGAGACAGTCGTATGAATGATTCGTGCGAAACTTTGCCAGTCTTAGTTACACCTATACGTCTTGGTTTGTCTCTATGGATGTCGAAATACTAGGAACAGTTCTAATAAACTGAGCCTTTATTCATTAAGCTAATAAAATATTTCTTAAAATAAGAAACATTTAGACAAATTCCAGCTTTTCGTTTTTCATTGGAAAAAAATGTCAGTTGGATTGCATTTAGCATTTAAAAAAGATCAATTGTTTCCTCTATCAGGAAATAAATTATTGTTTAAACTATAGGGAAACCATGTATATTCTCTCAAGTGAATATTCCTATGCGATCTGCACAGATTCAGGTTTAGATAAACATCATACGCAATGACCCGTGACTTAGACGTATACATATACTTTCTGTTACCGTCTGTATTTTCACATTCAACTCTTTATCTTTATCAAGACGAATCCTTAGATTAATCTATTTTATATTCACACAATTTACCTGCCGTCAGACGGGTGACACGTATCCATTATATTTCCCTGCATACTTTCGTTTTTGGACTTCCGTCTCGTGAGATCTTCATCTGTGACAAATTAAACAAAAGCGCCCACAGTAAAAACTTTATAGCGTATGTTAACATTGAGCGCAGATTATACAACGATATCTCAAGTTAAGTTTTCTCTTTTCCCTTGAAGTTCATATCTTCACGGTGACATCTAATGTAGGCCCATACAGTTAGGCTATATTTGGTTTAAGTCTCTGGCCCCAGTACTGGATTAACCATTCAGCAAAATAAGCAAGTGCTTGGGGCATCAAGAGAAGGAAGCACCGCAGAAATACAAACAAAAACATTATTTTCCATTTTTACTATATGGTTTGTTTCATTCTGAAAGACACAATTTGTTTTTTATGGTTTATTATTGTTTATATTTTAAAATTACATATATACGGGGTCAACAAAATATTGTAAGTGCTTGAGGCATCCTTATATCCCTTTTATTTAAAGTTAAGCGTTCAAAGAGTGCGATAGTGCAAAAACTCATTATAATTATAATTACAAATAGTTAAACTTGAGTCTTTTAATTAAGTGGTTCGTTTAGCCTATCATAAAGGCATTGACACTGTTTGGGAGATTAATGGGATGATCGCAACAGATTAGGTACCAAGGTGCCAAACATGTATTTTAATGTAAACTCTATCTTGTATATATATAAGTAAGAAATAAGGTGTGTGCGTGTGTATTTTACAAGGGCGAATTTTGCTTGAGCATTATCATCTAGTATTATTCAAGAATTGTTATATCGACTCTTTAAAAGAACAATATTAACAAAAAAACAAAACAAAAGCAACAACAACTAAAAACAATATAAAATATATTTATAAACATATTTATTTTCTGATTTTTACTATTATAATACCAATTTATGTATTTTTATTCTAATATTATTGTCTATGTAAATATTACTTCAATGTTATATTCCGTCGGCATAAGTAGCCTAGGCTAATGTTTCTTGTAATTATCACTGACATTAAATAAAGATTTTGACTATGACTTTGACTTTGAGATTAGGCTCCCGACTTTTTTTTATTTTTTCATAAGTTGGTGTGTAGTTCCAATGAATTCTAAAAAATAGTCGATTATACTTCCTACGACGAGACAATGACTCTAAGATAAACCCGGGCCATCTTGTTTTGCACTTCTTTTAGTCGCTGCTCTGTGGCATACGTCGTCCCAAATATTGGCAGAAATTAATGCGAGATGGCCTGGCATAACGTACGAGAGTTGTCTTAATCTCGTCCATTATAGAAACTCTCGCGAGAATACGATTAGTTCCAGTGATGAATGAAGTATCCGTCAGCACAATAGTTCTATTAACATAGCATTTTCACCTGGTTGTAAAACAAATGTGGACTAAATCAATAGCCAAATGTTTAATGCTTATTTCACACAATTCAGACGTTGACAGATTCCATACAGAATCATTTATTATTTTCATTTGTCGCATTGGTGACTAATTTTTTGCAAGTTCGGCCTTAATTTTTTAAATGTGTTCCGAAATATGTGTTTTGATTTTTATTCGATTTTCTTAGGATGGGTAGACAAAAATCCAATGGAATCGTTCTAAGCAAAATATCAAAAAATGAGGCACCTTTTACTTATAGCTCAAGGGTTTTTCTTCTTAAAAAAAAAGCTCAGGTATTTAGTGTTTTAACTGATTAATTTAATTTGTAAAAAAAAAATTGAAAGGTTATTCATGATTCTTCACCAAATTTACAGATTTGTAATCCTTGATATCCAACCGTTCCAGAAATATATACATATTGCGGATGCATACGTGTCATGTGAATGTCAAGGAATAATAATTCCACTTACATTGGTTGCTTGATTGGTATTTCTACGCCATGTTTTACGGTTTTCCACTTATCTGACTACAATAGTAAAAGCCACACTCGTTCGACATACAGTCGAACCCGCTTTATTGCATAACCAAAATGCGACGTGTTTTTGTGCAATAAACCGTGCTGTTGGAATGGGAAGTTGGTTATCTACCTTTACTCCGCATTGTGTTGACTCCTCAACATCCTCTTGTTTCCCTGCTAATTTTCGGTTTTCTTGATGAGTTGCCGATTCAAATTTGTGAGTTGAGCCACTACATGTAGCTGAAAGCCAATGCAATACATCTGTATTCATTGTTTTATCTGAAATTTTGTTTTAATACAACAGTTTAGGCTTTGATCTTGTAAGGCTTCTTGCGGTTTCAACTTTGATGCAACTGTTATCATTCTAGTTCTAATCATAAATGCAGATCATGCCTTTGTGTTTACAGCTGTACTAAAGCTCTTGGCTATGCTTGTTTATTATTAAATTGAAGCGACATGCAACCCGGATTTAAAGGCCGGTAGGATCAACGACACAGCTGGGTTCTCGCCGAGATCGGACTTGTCTGAATACAGTCAACAACATGCCACGGCCATTACAAATATGTTGCCTTATGCGATTATTGAATGTTAGGATTGTAAAAACACCACCGATGCTATGCTTATATCCGATTTATGCCTTTAAACGATATGCATATAAGCGGATTCGTTAACATGGAGTTAGATACGAAATGGTTTTGTACTTTGAATTTATATGTCTTTATGCGGGTTATTCGTGCCCGACTGTACTGTACTGGGCCGTCACCAAGATGTTACCATATATATATATATTTTGTTTAAATTAAAACAAGCTGAGTATCTAGCAGGTCCACAACTAAAGGTGTTTTTTTAAAAAACATACTCCTAATCCCACTCAAATCACCTTTCCTATTTTTTTTCTTGACAGAGCCAAAGAGTAAACCTTATGGTGTTTACCACCTTTTTGGTGCAATATGCAATGTTGCGTTATTTTTGGGGACACCTACATGTAGTGAAATACCACCATATCTATGGTATGATAAAAAAAAAATGAAGTTTGAAATTTATATCTGAATTTGACTGACGGCTATTTTGGTTCGTGGAATTAAATGAAATGCAATCCCATTGGTTTTTTAACCGGAGGAAACTATTTTCCAAGTTTGAAATATGTCCATGAATTTGTTCTCAAGCCTTGTGTTCAAAACACATTCAGGCATATGGGTACATATTGCTAAATTATGCAATTGGTGGCCATTTTGTTTTATTGAACTTGGTGATATCCATAACAATTCGTCATCTTAAGGAGGGAAAGCACAGTACAAAGTTCAAGTTAATCCGTGAATTTGTTCTCAAATTATCATGTTAACAGCACCAAGGGGTCAATATTGAAAAATTATGCAATGGTCGTCATATTGTTTTGTGTAATTTGGGGAAATGCAATCTTATCCTTAGTCTTTTAAGAAGAAAGCTAAATTCCAAGTTAATCGGTGAATTTGTTCTCAAACTATCATGTTCACAACACAAATGTGCGAATATGTCAATTATGCAGTGGGAGTCATTTTTTGTAAGAAATTTGGAAAAATGCAATCCAATTCTTTGTCTTTATGGGAGGAAGCTACGGTAAAAGTTTCAAGTTAATCTGTGAATTTGCTCTCAAGTTATCATGTTCACAACATAGGCATGAATATTGTAAAATTATGCAATGGCAGCCATTTTGTTTTACGGAATTTGATAAAATGCTATCCCATCCGTTGTCATAACAGGAAGAGCTATATTTCAAGTTTCAAGTTAATCCGTGAATTACATGTAGTTCCATAGTTAATGTGTTCACGGCATACTACAGACATGAATATTGTAAAATGATGCAACTAGCGCGTTCACAAACATTTGTGACGGACTGAAGAACGGGCCGACGCCGAGTATCATTTCTAAGTCCCCGCCCCCTTCTATAGTAGCTATGCACGCTTACTAATCCTTCTTCAATGTACGGTTCACGGGACCGAGTCCGTCTGTCGACCCTCAGGCATCTTCGCGAGCCAAGGTTTATACATGGGTATATTAACCTTGGCACATTAGAAACCTCTATCGTGTTACCGGAGTCGACTAAGGCCACATAATCTTGTCCCATCTGGAGTTTTCCCCTAAATCCACCGGCTAATGGAAAAAGCCGATTCAACGACTGCAGGAGTATACTATACAAGATGCAAAAATAATGACGGCAGACATGTGCTCGAAATCAACTTATACGCAGGATCAAGAGCAGGTTTTGTTTTCACAGTTTAAATAATATAATAATATACTATTTCTTGGAGTCTCATTTGTAACCATCAAGTACTATTTAGATTTTCAATGCAGACGGTCTATACGCAAGGCATGGAGGTAAGACGGCGACGGTTTTAATCAAATGTTGGCGTCTGAAGATGTTTGAAAAGAACTATTAAAACAAATACACGTGACTGTTGTGTGATAGAGCGTCGCTGATAGGCGGGGTTCCCGCGATTTTGGGTGTATGTTGCCAATAGAAATCCAGGCTTGGTCAGTTGTAAAATACAACTTAGCAGCGTTTTACAGCATGGTCTCTCTGTAAGAGTCTATATATAGAGATACCATGTGTTAGGATGATGGCCCTCAGGTATATGAGCGAGTCACACGATGCGGCTACGGCAATCGCGGGAGTGTTTTTTACGAGGTAAAAAATTAAAACGGATGTATGACAGCCTATTTACTCCAAAATTTTCTACAACTGCACGGGCTCTTGCGGATTGATTGTTCAACGCCGTGTTTAAGGGTATTTGACTTAATTGACGGCGGTGTATTTCCAAGGAGTGAACATTAGCACATCCATAATGTTAATTGAGTCTCTGTTGGAAAATTAATGTTCCTACATAGCTGACAGCATACAAGTACTGCAGTTCTACTGCCCGTAGCCACCGAAACTAAACTTATGGATATCAGTAATACATCTACCGTTATTGATCATTCATTATTGTCGATATCGATTTACAAAATATCAGAATCAATAATTGTTAAAGAATTATCGATAAGAATAATTCGTTGACATTTATTGATATTGGAATTTCATCTCTTGATATTGATTCAAAATATCATCCATATCGATAATTCCTTTATTGATGTCGATAATTCGTTTGTCACTATGTATAAATGTCATTATATTACTCATCGTTTCATCGGATATATCTCTTTGTCAAATCGACAGTCCGTTTCTCGACTAAAGAACACTGGAGTATATATTTTTTTTAAATCTTTTGAAGTTTCCTGAGTAAATCCTAGCATACAAATACTCCTTGATCATCGCAGAGGAATCAGTGGCTTCAGCACACGAGAACAAAACGTCTCCCTGTACAAGTGTCACATCGATACATTCTAAAATAGAAACTATTCTACATCGTATGACGAGACATTGGGTCTGAGATACACCCGGGCCTTCTTGTTTTGAACTTCTTTCATTTACTGATCACGTGCAGCGATCATGTGACTCTATCAAG